>PVJO010024484.1:0-24907 GCA_004026905.1 Hystrix cristata | reverse complement strand
TTTCCAGCACCATTTGTTAAATAGGCTATCCTTCTTCCAGTGAGGGTGTTTGGCTTCTTTGTCAAAGATGAGGTATTTGAGTGTGCCTGGGGTTGTTTCTGTATCCTCCAATCTATTCCATTGATCCTCAGGTCTGTCTTTTTGCCAGTACCATGCTGTCTTTAATACTGTAGCTCTATAGTATAGTTTTATGTCTGGGTGCACAATATATTTTTACAGTTTTCTTTAAGAACTAAGTCATTGGCTTACTCATAAATTGTTATAATCAGAAATAAACTAAAAATATCTGCATTATTATACTCTACATCTGTTTTTAGAATACACTTTTTTTTTTAAATTTTAAACCAAGAACATGTATTGGTACATTCTACATACAATGGTCACATTCATTACAATTATTCTGTAGCTATACATGATGCATCTTGGTTCTCCCCCTTCTCCCCCGCCCCTCCCCTCTGCTCCCTCCCTCCCTATTTACAGCAGGTTCATTCATCATTTTCCATATTTTCCCTTTCCCCTCTCTTTCCCCTGTTGCCTTTCTGCTTTTCCCCTTTAGAATGCACTTTAGAAGGTAAAAAATCATTTATCTTCGTTCGTTCTTGTGTAGTATACATAGTATATATAATTGGCCTATTCTGACTTGCTATGTTGAGTGATTATAATTTAATTATGAAATTTCTGATAGTGATTATGACATGAAATGCAAAGATAAAAATACAGCTAAGTATCCTGATTCAGCAGGTCTTCTGAAATCATGTTTCTTTTTTATTATTCTTTTGAAACTGTTCAGTGTTTCAAAGAGTTCATTGTTATCCAAAGGTCTTCTTTTTAAATATCAAAACATAATGCTCTTAACACTTTTAAATCTTAATATGCTATTTCAAAAGCTAAAGCTCTATATAAAGACCTATGCCATTCCCCAACTTCTAAAATATATCTCGACTAAAGGTGTCTTCATGCACAATTTGCCCTTCTCTAAAAATCCTTTCTGTCCTAATAACTCCGTTGTCTTTCCCTCTCTAGCTCAAAAAGCCTTTACTAAGTGCTATTTTAGAGTGAGCTCTGTGCTAAGTTATAAAGATACAAATATTAATAAAAAATAATGATCCTCAACCTAAGGCACTTCTATTCCAGTGGACTTAACAAATATATGACACACAATTTCAAATACTGTGAAAAGTGCTATTATGAAATCACAGAAGACGGTCACTTATTGCATCCAGAAGATTCAGCAAAGCTATTCTAGTGGAATAAATAACACTCGAACTGAGATTTGAAGGATACTTACTGCTAAATAAAAGGGCCATGAAAACATTTCCAGGAGACAAAATACTGAAAGCACAAGAATAGTCGGAAATGTGTCATAATCATTATCGACAAATTATTTTTGCTACAGCATAAAGTACATTCAGAATAATAGAGGGTTGAGGTCAGAGGGGTACAGATAAGCCAATTTTTGAAAATATTTTTATTATCTTATTCTACTTCATAAATAAAATGAAAATACTTTTGATAGATAAATGACCACATAGTATATTTTCTGCTTTCAAAAATGTTCTTTCTGAAAATATTATGGGAAGCCAACAACAATAACACAATATAAATTGTTTTTAGCATTTTTAAAACAATTTAGGATGATGAAGTACGGTGATAGTATTACTGCCTATAATTCTTTGTCATCATCTGTACTAGCTGTCTGCCTTCACCACTAAAATCATCAATGGAGAGGGTTTATTCCCCTTTCTCCACATTTCTCGGAGACCATTACACCAGAGTGATGTTCCTGCCCTCTGTCCTTTTTTCTTCTCTCATTCATCAGCCGAAAGAAAGTAGAGTGTCTTTTTTGTTTCATTTTCTGTTTTTTTTTTTTTAACGTGCAGTACATAATGATTGCATTCACTGTAGGTAGCTGGTTCATATACATAATATATTTCAGTTCTATCCCTCCTCTCCCCTCCACCTCCTTTTATTTTTCCAGCATTAGATTCATTTATTTATCTTATAGTTGGAAATGTGGTGGTTATTTGTGATTCACTTGCTGCTCTTCAATTCTGCCTGCCTTCAAAAAATGAGCTGCACATTTGTGTGTTTGTGCGTGTGTGCACACATCTGTAAAGCCTAGAGTTATCCAGTTGTGCTGGCGAGTAGGTAAATTAATAAGTATAATTCAGATAGGAAGCATTACAACCATTTGTGGAGGAGGGAAAGATTTGAGCATGTCATTTGGAGATCATTCTGGGTAAAAATTTTGATGCGAGTTAAATCTACTTATCCATTTCTCAAATCCAAACTCAGAGAAGGGTACTATGAATTTACTTCGTAAAACTCTAATATATATGAAATATATAAAACAACATTTTAATATGCATTTCTAGTAAAAACTGGCCTATTTGTACCTATTTCAAGGTACAAATGAAGGGAAACTTAGTGTTTACTTGTCCCTCCTTTAATTCACTTCATAATTTCTAAAATACAATTACTCATGTTGCCCACAAGTCTATTCAGGCATCTTTTTCTCAGACAAAGTTTTTATTCTGCTCCATTCTCCATAAAAATATGCGTTTATTTAATAATTTTCTTTGCAATAAGAAGATAATGAGTAAGTGATGAGTTTTCACTTTACCACCACTGACTAATACATATTCTGTTTGGTATGTGTTCTGGATACCAAATATCTTAATCCAAATCTGTGATTCTAAAAATAGAAAATTCACATTCAGTGAAAAGATTTTGAGAGAGTTACTGATGAACAGATGGGCCTTTTGGTATGCTTGAGTTCTATCAGATTGATAACTAAATATTTAATCTAAATATATGAATAAATTTGGTAGGAATATATCTGAGGAACCCCGGGTGACAACATCCCCTAAGGCAGTGTTGGCGTGTGAAAAACCCTGTAGGACAACTCCTTCAACACAGTTTTTAAAATAAATTTCTCTGCATTGTCTCTATTTTAAAAACAGAATAGTGCAATACCAAGCTCAGGAAGGATCTGGGAGACAGTTCTACAGAATGAGATGGCAACAGTGGTCTCTGAAAACAGTTTCCCATCTTAAATAAGAACTGACAGAAGAAAGCCGTCAGCCCGCCCTTTCCCTTCTGCCTAGTGTGCGGACAAGGAACAATAAAGAAGCCTTTTTGTAATAACGAAGTTAAAAAAAATCAGGTTAAAAATAATTCCTGATTGATATCCTTGAGGATCATGTTAAAACTAAACCCTATGCTTATACCACTGTTCATCAGAGTTTTCTATTTCAGAGGTATGATAATCAGTATATTTCAACTTTGGATAGGTTATGGATCTGAGTTACAGACAACTAAAACTTATCAGTCTGGTTTGCAGTTTAAGAAATTGCCCTCATAATAGGAGTTAGAAGCTCAAAACTCCACTACAGCTGCCCCACAAGACCTACCTCCAATGGCTACTTCAACTTTGTTTCCTTAGCTGTTTCTTGCAGGTGCATCTGTTTGGCAGAACTAAATCCCATGGCTACACACTAATTAAAAGGACGTTTGACCTGAGTTCGATCCCCAGCACAAAAATGACGTTTGAAAAATGCAACTGGTATGTTGCCAGCCTCTATTATTCAAGAATGTAAGCCAAAAAAGGAATTGAAATGAGTGGTGAGTGAGTTAATGTAAAGTGTCTGCACAAACTGTGCCAGCCTTAGTTGGTATTAACTTCCTGGTGTGGTGCTCTGAAGATAAGCTGTACCTACGGAGGCTCAGCAAGAAAGAGTGTCATGATTCGTTAGTGATGCCTGCTGAGATGCAGCGGGGATGTTTGAATATGCCTGCCACTCACCGTTTCATCCCCAGACAAAGACCATAATAAAGCATTATCAGGGGGTGACAGCTCAGGATTGGAGACAGATGAATAATTATAGTAAAGTAAGATCTGGAGGACACTAAGATGCTACAATTACTGATCTGCTCATCTCAGGAGGAGCTAAGGTAACAAAGGAAGGGGACCACAGGACGAGTACTAATTTAGGTCAGAAATACTCTCGCTCTCTCCCTAAGTTGAAGTTACTTTGGGATGTTGTTATGGCTTGTGTCTAGATGACCCCCCAAAGCCTCATGTGGTCATAGGTGGGGCTTTTCAGAGGTAGCTGGATCTAGAGTGTGTAATGCTGGGACTAAGGGTGTCTGATTACTAAATAAGTCTGCTGATTGGTTTGGCACCACTCAAAGCCCAGTAGCCTAGATAGAGTATAAAAAGGGGCAGAAAGAAGCTGCAAAGGTCATTGCTTGCTACTTGCTGCCATCTGCCTGCCCTGCTTTTCCATGAACTGTTTCTCCCCTGCAAGTCCCCTCTGCCATCCCACCCTGCTTAGGAGCCAGCCAACTATGAATTGAAACCTCTACAAACTTTGAGTTAAATAAACCTTTCCTCCCTTAACTTTGGATGTCAGGTATTTTGTCTCAGCAACAAGAAAAGTAACGAAGACAGACATGTTTAGTTAAATAAGAAACAAGCAAACATGAAAGAAATGTGTGCTGTACATTTATTTCAGGCACATCTGTTTCTAAAATATTACAAATGAATATTATAGTAAGGGATCCTTAACTTCAAGTTCTATAGAAAATAATAGGCTAAGAAAAATAATGCAGAATTCTAGGTTCATAAAATTTATCTCATCAATTCATTTTATATGTGAAAAATCTGTGACCCACAGATACTATGGTTTAGGTGAAAATTTTAGCGGGATATGTGCTTTAAGTATTTGTAAGTCTATGTTTTTGGACATAATCAGATATTCACTGAATCACCTATATTGATAGAATTTTTGCTAAATTTTATAGATGATTAAAAAAAATATGTAACATAAGGGTTCTATGATCAGTTTGTGATGAAATGGAGAAATAAGGAAGCATATTTGAGTATAGGTTTGACCACTGGAGAATCATTGAAAACTATATTCCCCACAAATTCCAAAGGAAGGAAAACCATAATACCATAAGTTATGTAACTATAAACAATTAGATTTTTCATTCCATCAGCATAATCTACCCATATCAGAAAATGAATTGAGTCATGACACAAATTCTGAATTAGATTCCAGAAATAATACACAAAACTGTACTACATAATTGGTACATTGAAAAATATTGTTTCAAGCACTAGACACTTATATTTTCATAATTTATTACTGTTCTCACCAGCAAACAAAAGACAGCTCATTTATGAGCTACTGAGTCAAAGACAGCTGTGGGAGGGGCTGGGATCATGAGCAGTCAGCATTTTTAGTTTTTATATGACTGTATTACTCTCCCCCATCACAGTCAGAGAATAAAAGTCTAGGTAGCCATAAATTTGAGAAAGATGGAAATTACAAAATGTTACATGGGTGTTACAGAGTTATCCTATCTCACATAATCATTGCAGAATTATTTACAAGAGATAAGATAACAATGGTTGCAAGGGCCTGGAGGGAGAAGGAGATAGGTAGTTGCCATACAACTGGCATAAAATTCTGTTTATTCAAGGTGAATAAATTCTAAATTCTAGAGATGTGCAGTACAACAACATGACTATAGTCAATGTTGCAATGAGCACATACACATTTAAGAAAGTAGATTTCATGTTAATATGTTTACTAACAAGTTTCAAAAATATATGGATATAAACAAAAATAACAGAAAGTTGCATTGTCTATTAATCGCCAATAAAATAATAATAATAACGCATACAAAAATTCTCTTTTTCACTCAGGAATGACAATGATTGTTATTTATTCTACATACCTTCACTGCATTTAGTGATGTGCTGTATTTAGTTATGTCAACACAAATATATATAAAAGACAAGTGGTCCCTTCTGTTTAAAACTATTCTTCCTAACTCAAACTCAAAACCACATTTGTCACTTGCGCAACACCAATGTGGCCCCTGAGTCAAAAGGGTGAACTTTAACATATTTTCCTCCAAAACAAATAGCTGTTCAGCCAAAGTACCTTCTGGGAGATAAAGGAACAAGTATTTCTCGTCCTCTAAACCTAAAACCATTTCTTAAAGGAATCTGTTTTGTATTGTCAGCATATTTTCTTGATACTATCAATAGATGAAGGGCATGTATATATATATATTTTGGGGGGGCATGTATATTTAAAAGTCATTTTACTTTTTAGTTAAAAATGTCTGTTTACATTGACTATATTCAGCAGGCACATTAATTCTAATCATTAGACTTCTATTTTATGAAAACTGAAACAACTGTTACTTAATGACTCTTCATTGGCAAGGCAATTTACCTGTTGAAAGAAAAGAGGAAGGATAAATCATGCATGGAAACATAAATGAAAATACTAACAATATTCACCAAACTTGTAATTATTTCTGTGCTAGTGTTTTAACCTTTATTGAATGTAAATAATGCTTCCATTCTTCTGTGTCAACATAATTTTAGCAGCTTTTCAATAAGCAATTCTCTATTTTTTCATTAGCTTTTCAAATACAGACATCTGTCATCAAACAACTTTCCTAAAATATAACCAAATCAGATGAAAATCATATGAGAATATATATTTATAAATAAAGACTTGCCTGAGGGTTAATGATACTTTGCCTTCATTGTTCACAAGGAAATTTCATTCTGAAATCAATTGACTTTAAATACAATATTTTTCTTCTGATTATGCTAAATTCTGAAGATGAATAACTTCATTTATAATAGAAGTCACGTAACTCAAAGGTAAATTTTGTTGTTTTTTCTTTTTGCAAAAGCCAATGTTTTTTTCTTTCAATGATTATTTATATCTTTTTAATATTAACTTTATTCACTAATGCAAAGAATTCTCAAATGAACTCAATTACCAAAACAGTTATCATTGAAAGATTTTTAGTATGTTTAATCTGAACCAGAACAGTGGAAGAAAAAAAGAGTACAAGTAGAAATCAAAATGAGAAGTCAGGGGAAGAGTACAATGTCTTTGAATTGGGATGTTGATAGTTATACAGAAAATCTAAAGGGGACTGTGAGAATAAAGACTGTTAGCTTTGTTCTGTGCCTCCTCTGCATTCATGAAGAAACAAAGGAATTGGTAGATAGCTGTATCTTGAGGTAAGTGATGATGGAGAATTCTGGAACTCCATAGAGAGAGACCGGAATGGCAATACTCAGAGATTAGAGACATCAGCATAAAAAGAGGAGCAAGGAAACTGTAAATCAGGCTTCCTAGTTTAGGAGAACTGCACTTCGGAGGGTGAAAGACAAACAGGAAAGCACCCACAAAACTCATCACTGCAGATGCTGGCAATCTTAGCTACAGGCCAGACGTTACATTTACAATTGGCTTGCAACCCAGTTAACAGGGCATTATGGAGTCCACCCTGTAGTTTTGCATTAGAGAAGAACTCACATTGTCTCCCCACCAACACTTATCTCCCAGAACAATGTAGCTAAGAGCTATCTTTAGAAAAAAGCTATTGTCCAAATTTACACCATTTTAGGGGCCAGATGTCTCTGCATATATCTATTCCTGAGATCCCACAGACAGTGCGCCATGCATTAACACAGAAGTCTTCAGCTTTACACAAACAACTTGATCCAGAACAACTGTGACCCCAGCACACACGCCCATGAATGCCCTAAAATATAAGAGGCTCTGTGTTTTAGCACACAAGGATTAAACAGTGTCACAGTCAAGAATTTAGAGTCAATAATTTAGGGTCCCAGAGCATGACATCCAAGCATGGGCACACCACCACTGGACTGAGTGTAGGCATGTGAAGCAGGGAGTGCGGTTCGCTGTGTCCACCTCCCTACACAGACAGTTGCATGAGGGTCATACTACCACCAAGATGAGAGCAAGAATCCTAGCTCCCTACCTCTGCCTCCGCTCCGTGGCCAGCCACTTGTGAGGCTGTGTTATCGCAAGGACTGATGGGGGGGTGCTCAGGGCACACACTACTATCAGGGCGCCCAGTGCAAAAGGTCCTTTCCAGCAGAGACCCCACCCCAGCAATGTGTAAGGAAACATTTACCACATTTCATGCCACAACTGTCACTGTTTGAGTTTCCACGATGGGCAACCGCCTTCACTGTTATGTGCACTACACTCACCTGGATCGCTACAGGTCCTCCGTCTTTGCATGGCTCTAGAGACAGTAGGCCTCACTGACTCTGCTGTAACATACAGTGTACCTAAAGGCTTTGATTACAACCAAAGTAGCAATACAGAGAAAGTACTATAGCACCCAGCTGGAACCAAAACCAACATTACTTACCAAGATACAGCTTCAGGAGAAAACCATTTATTAGGAAACTGATCTGCCAGATGTGAAAGTCTCAATAGAATCTCAAGAAATATGAAAAAAACAAGATAATATGACATCTACCAAGAAACACAGCACCCTAAAAATAGATCCTAAAGAAAATAAAATTGACTGAAAAAAGACGCATAAGGATAATTATAAAAAATCTCAATAAGATTTGAGACATTACAGAAAGACAGTTGAACAAAATTAAGGAAAAATTAATGACATGAATGAGAAAATCCACAAAGAGTAAGACATATTGAGAAAGGACTGCAGAGACATTTTGGAAATGAAGATCTTCATAAATCAAACAAGAATGCAGTTCAAAGCTTCAGCAACGAACTTATTCAACAAGGAGAAAGAATATCTAGACCTAAATATAAGTCTTTTAATGTATTTCAGGTAGACAAAAAAGAAAAGGAATAAATGGGAAGAAAGAAGACAACTTGTGATACATTTGGGGCACCATTCAACAAATACCTCATTCTGAGAGTATCCGAAGGCAAACATAAGATGAAATGCATAGAAAACCACTGTAAGAGCATACGCATCTGACACAAGGGCACTTAATTTTATAAAACAAACTTTAGATCGAAAGGAACAGATAGGATTGAATATAATAATAATGGGAGATTTTATCAATAGACTGTTATGGTTTGTACCTAGATGTTCCCCCAAAGCCTCATGCAGCATAGGTGGGGCTTTTTCAGAGGTGACTGAATCTAGAATGTGCCATGCTGGGATTAAGGGCGTGTGATTACTAATCAGTCTGTTGATTGGTTTGGCACCACCCTAAAATATAAGGGGCAGAAAGAAGCTGCCAAGGTCTCTTGCTTGTCTTGCTGCTTCTGCCTGTCCGCCATGCCAGCTTGCCTTGGATCCAGCTGGACTGAAACCTCTACAAACTGTGAGCTAAATAAACCTTTCCTCCTTTAACTTTAGATGTCAGATATTTTGTCTCAGCAATGAGAAAAGTAACTAAGACACAGACAGACCATACAGACAAAAAATAAACAAAGAAGCTTCAGAACTAAATTTTACTATGAATCAAATGGATCTAAATCTTAAAAATTTTTGAAATAAATGAAAATATCAAAACTTATGAGATACAGTAAAAGTAGTACTGAGAGGAAGTTTATAGCAGTAAATAAGTTCTTCACATAATTAGAAAGATTTCAAATAAATAACCTAACGATATCGTCCAACGATCTCAAAAAACAATCCAAACTCAAATGTGGTAGAAGGAAAAAAATACCATAGGTCAGAGCAAAAAATACATAAAATAGAAACTAAAATCAATCCCCCCAAAAAATCAATGAAACTGAGTGGCTTTTTTTTAAAAGATAAAAATGAAAAATTTCTATGCCAAGAACAAGAGTAGACCCAAATATATAAAATTAGAAATTAATGTGGAGACAGTACAACAGATTCCATAGAAATACCAAGGATCATTAGACATTATTATGGACAAACATATAAAAATAATTTGAAGAACCTAGAAGAAAGTGACAAATACTAGACACATACAATGTACTAAAACTGAACCATGAAGGAATAGAAAATCTAAACACACGAATGAACAGAAGTGAGACTGAATCAGGAATCTTAAAAGAATCTCCCACAAAGATAATTCCAAGATTAGTTAACTTTAAATTTTTAAGAAATTAGTAATAGCAATTCTTCCTAAACTATTCCAAAAACATTGAAAAGGAGAAAATTCTTCTAAATAGTCTATGTGGCCAACATTACACTGATTCGTGCTAAAACCAAACAAAAACACAATAAGAAAAAGAAAACTATGGCAAATATCTCAAGTAAACATAGATGCAAAAATAGTCAACAAAATACTAGCAAAGTGAATCCAACAGTGTATAAAAATATCATTCGTGATGTTACAGTGGGATTTAGCCCAAGAATGCAAGGATTGTTCCCTATATACAAACTAATCAATGTGATATATGACAACTACAAAGCCAAAGGGAAAAAAAAATCATACGATTTTTCTCAGTAGATGCAGAAAAATTCAACATACTTTCATGATTAAAACGCTGAACAAATTAGGTATAGAAGCAGTATACTTCAACATAATAAAGTCTATATAAAACTGACTCACAGCTAAAATCTTACTGAATTAGGAAAAGCTGAAATCTTTTCCTATAACATTTGGAACAAGTCAAGAATATTTGTTCTCACCACTCTGATTCAACTTGATACTAGAAGTCCTAGCTAGAGTAATTAGTCAAGAGAGAGAAATAAAATAAAAGACACAGAAATACAAAGTGGGTGGAAGTATAATTATTATTCCTGTTTGCAGAAGGTGTGATTTTGTCTATAGGAAAATCTCAAAGATGCCACTAGAAGACTATTAAAACTGATAAACAAATTTAACATAGTTGTAAGATACGAAAATAAATGTACGAAAATCAGTAGGATTTTTATACCACTAATAATGAGGTTGTTCAGAAAGACTTTAAAGGAATCACATTCGTAACAGCTATAATGGAATAAGTATATAAATTACTTATAAATAAATTTATGGTGGTAAAAGACTTCTAAAATGAAAATTACAACAGTCTAGTGGAAGAAATTGAAGATGACACAAAAAATGGAAAGGTCCCTCCATCAAATATCTCAATACCCATAGCAATCTATAAATTCAATGCAGTCCCCACCAAAATGCTGATGACATTCTGCACAGATCTATTAAAAAACAATACTCAAATTCATGTAGAAACAAGACCACAAATAGGCAAAATAATCTTGAGCAAAAAAAAAAAAAAAAACAAAGCCCAAGGTAATTTACTATGTGATCTTACTATCTGCTTCACTGTAGACACATAGACCACTGGAGGAGAACGGAGTGCCCAGAAATAACCCCAAATATTTAGAGGAAACTGATTTTCAACTCAGGTCCCCAAAACATTCATTGGAGAAATGACAGCCTTTTCAATAAATGATGCTGGGAAACTGGATATTCACATTCAGAATATTGGAACTTGACCCCTATTTTTCATCATGTACAAAAGAAAACTAAAAATGGATCCCAGATGAATGGATAAGAAAATGTGATATTTATATACAAAGGAATACTACACTGACATAAAGAATAAACTTGAGTCATTTGTAGGAGAATTGGTGCACCTATGGCCATAAAATTAATCAATCAGGCACACACAAGTTTAAATATGGCATATTTTCTGTTACAGGAGAAGACCAAAATATAAATAAAGATCAAAGTAAAAGATAGATAATGGGAAACAGGAAGATAGATCTTTGGCAAGTGAAAAGTGACCAAGAGATGGAGTGAGGGAGCAGGGACTGGAAGGGAAGAAGTTGTGAAAAGAATTAAGATGCATCATGCACATGTACCAACTCCTTATGGTGAAGATCATCATTATGTACGGCACATAAAAATAAAAATTTTAAAAATGGATCAAATATCTAAATGTAAAACCTAAAACTTTGAGACTATTAGAATAAGACATAGGGGAAGCACTTGGAGACACTGTTATAGGTCACGACTTTTTTTTTTTTTTTTTGTAATGGGGAGGATATACCAAAAGCACAGAAAAGGAAATGAGATTAAATTAAACTAAGAAGCCTCCGCATAGCAAAGGAAACGATCAACAGAAAAAAGAGACTGGTTACAGAATTGAAAAAAAAAAAAAAGTGTAGACTACCCTTTTGACAAAGGATTAATCCAGGGTACATAAGTAACTTTAAAAACTCCACACACAAAAAACAAAACAAAAAAAAACTCCACAATAAAAAAAAATCTAATTTAAAACTGGGCAACAGATATGAACAGACACATCTCACAATAAAAAAATCCTAAGAGGCAACAGATTGGAAACATGTTCAAAGTCATTAGCTGGCAAGGAAATACAAGTCAAAACCTTAATGAAATATCATCTAACTCCCCTTAAAACGGCTATTAACAAAAAGACAAAATACTCCCCAAATACCACTTTCAAGTATATATTTAAAGGAAACAACATTGGCGTACCAAAGACACATCTTCATGCTCATGTTTATTGGTTCATGATAGCTAAGATATGAATTCCCAGATAGCCTTGAACTTATAAATGGACAAAAAATGTGTGATAAAATGTGTAATGGACTACAAACAATCATATTCTATAATTTGCAGGAAAATTGCTAGGAGTGAAGTCCATCAAACACAGAATAATAGACACTGTATGTTTTCTTTCATATGTGGACATTTTAAGAAGTTGAGTTGACTGTACGTTAACAATTACTAGAGACTGAGCAAGGTGGGAGGCGAGAGAATGGAGGGAGACTGCACCACAGAGGCCAAAACACAGCCAGATAGAAATCAATAAGTTTATCAGAGTTCCATAGTATGACCAGGTGACTACAGTTCACAGTAACCTAATATATATTTTATGAATAACTAGAAGAGATCAAAGGGTACAAACATACAGTAATGATAAAGGAGTGAAAATGTCAATTGCCCTGATTTCATCAGTACAGATTATGTACATATAGTGAAATATCACACTATACTCCATAAACAGGTATAATTATTCTTTGTTAACAAATTTAACAAAAAATTCAAAGAGATGTAAATGTTAACCACATGTACTTGATCACAACACACAGTATATATTGCATCAAATTGTATCCTATACACTTTTACCATGGAAGAATAATAAAACAGTGAGCACAAATATTTCAAAAAGAAATATAATTCTATATTTTCTAGTAGATGTCTTAATAAGACCCAAAATACGTAGGTAAAACTAAATAAAATTTTCATTTTAATCTATTTGAAATAATGTATTAACATATTTCAAGTAATGTATGCTTTCAAGTTATATTCATTATTAAAATATTACAAGTCTTCAAACTCTAATGTGTAGTTTACGGTCACATGACATCTCAGTTTGGACTCACCACATCCACCAGGGCTGAGAAGTCTCACATGGTTTGTGGCTATTCTGTACCCAAAGAGGCACAGACAGTGGAGTGATGGCCAACCCTTCTGCTGTCTTTTTCAAATGTTTCTTTTTACTTTTGTCTTCTTTCAACATTGGTATGTAGAGTTAGTTGGAGGATGTTAATTTAAGAATCTTTCTGTACATTTTCCGGGCAAAATTAGCTAAAATCAGACCTTAGCAGACACTCCTTGAAAGCATCCCTGAATATGGAGCTGAACCTTTTCTGGATAACTGTAGTGGTGGGGCTTCCGGGGTTTCCTTGTAGGATGATCTGGTGAAAGGAACATTGAATCAAGTGAGAGAGTAACATTTCCACCTAGACTAGTCAGCTTGAAGTAAAATTTTAAACCTGAAAATTCTAATTGTGTTCTGATACCTCAACATTACCAGAGATTTCTGGATTTTCACATTTATCATCTCCTATGTTATTAGCGATTTCAATGCCTTAAACAAGTAAATGAATTCGTGGGAACCTCTCTCTCTCTCTTTCTCCCTCTCTGTCTCTCTCTCTCTCTCCTCTCTCTTTCTCCCTCCCTTTCTTAATAGTGCTTTTATTAGCACTATTTTATTTATCATATGCCAACCTTTAAGACTATCGATCTCTATCTTCCTGTAAGAATCACATGAAAAATCAGAATCACTATTCGAGAGACGTTTCTGACATGATCGTTTGGAATTAAAATCCTTCCGTCATTTTACATAATATTCTATGCTACAGTGTCTTGAGACTTCTGCTACTCTGGTACCATTAAATCCTTCCTTTGTCTTTCTCCAGCAATTATTGCATTCCTCTAAATACCGCACTCAATTTATGATAAGAACAATTGTTCTTTGCTGTCCTTTCTGATTCCTGCTCTGCCCGGGGCCTTCACGGGCACAGCTCTTTGTTTCTTTCAGTTGCCCTTAACTCTTATTCCCACTTTCCAGGCTGGGTGAAAAGATGACACTTTCCCTAAAATACATCCTTTCCAAACAGATCAGCTGTAAATTAAGAATATTTACTTAAAATAACAGGGTAAAGAACTTAATTATGTAAAATGAAAGATGAGGGGCCGGGGATTTAGCTCAGTGGTTAGAGTGCTTGCCTTGCAAGCACAAGGTCCTGAGTTCGATCCTCAGCACCAAAAAAAAAAGAAATGAAAGATGTAAAAATACTATTCAAATATTTTAACATTTCATGTAAAATATGTAGACTTTACTCTTAAGAAAATAGTGAAGTTCCTTATTAATATCTTTCTTTTATTATAACTTTTCATTTCTTTAATATAAATTTTATGTATTTCATGATACAAATTTATGTATACCTGTTTTACAGTTTGGTTAGCCTATATTTTGTATATATTAAGATTTTTTATCTCTTGGATGTTTCTTACTCAAGAAATAGCAGAAACAAAATAACCACCAGATGGCAGCATAGAATCAATTCTGAAATATACATCTGTTTTTTTGCTTTTTTTGTTCTTTCTTTCTTTCTTTTTTTTTTTTTTTCTCATGACTGGCATTAGTTTACAAAAGTTTAGTGACAAAAACTTTATTTTAAAATGATGTATTAGTTGGTATGAAATGTTAGTTACATAATCCTAATGTTAGGGCTAGTATGTTTGTTTTGTTCTAAATAGGAAAGCAGTAACTGTTTTAAGGACTAAGACATAAACTGTTTTATGCTAATACCAATAAAGATACAGCCTACAAAGGGCATAAGATTTGGAATCTAGTGTTAAATCTGTCTCTTCTTTTTAGCAGTCATTAAACTTGGAAAATGTGTTGTAGCTGTTCTTTTAAGTCATCTCTTCTTGATTGGGACCCTTGTGCACTAGCTTCCTAAAATTTTTATATAAAAGATGAATTCTTTATTAATTTGTCCTACAGTAATTAAACTTGCATATAATCAAATATTTATCACGTAGATGTTGAATTTTCAATAATATTACCTTTAATATTTTGTAGCTGTATTGGATAGGCAGATAGTATCCTTCCATTACCTTCATATAAATGAATTGTCTTTCACGTGTATCTCCATTCTCAGGCTACAGTGACCACACAATAGATCCTGAATAAATATATCTGTTGTCCTGATTTCAAAGAGGTAATTCACTCTGAAGGTGACTAATTGCTTTTTATTCCTGAAAAAAGAACATCAATATAAGCAGAATGAGAAGCTGGACATGGCAGTGTATGCCTGCAATCCCAACACACTGGGAGGCTCAGGCAGGAGGATAGATCACAAGTTAAAGCCCAGCCTGGGCAATTAGGGACTTAGCAAGACCCTGTCTCAAAATAAAATACAAAAAGAGGAAGAAGGAAATGTTATGGTTTGTGTCTGGAAGTCCCTCCAAAGCCTCATGAGGTCATAGACGAGGCTTCTTCAGAGGTGGCCGAATCTCGAGTGTGTGACGCTGGGATTAAGGGCATGTGATTACTAAATCAGTCCACTAATTGGTTTGGCACCACCCTCATCCCCGGCAGCCTGGATAAGACATAAAGGCAGAAAGAAGCTTGCCTACTGCCTCCCTTACCCCCTTGCTTACCTTGCTGCCTTCTGCCTGTCTGCCAGGCCACCCTGACTCCGACCCAGCTGACTGTGGACTGCAACCTCTACAAACTGTGAGCTAAATAAACCTTTCTTCCCTTAACTTTGGGTGTTAACTATTTTGTCTCAGTGAGAGAAAAGTAACTAAGAAAAGAAAAGAAAAGAAAAGAAAAAGAAAAGAAGAGAAAAAGAAAAGAAAAGAGCTGGCGGTGTAGTTTTGTGAGAAGATGCAGGGTTCATTCCCCAGGACTGGGGCGCGGTAAACTGGATGAGAAAACACAGGTTCCAGATTTTAGTAGACTTTGATAAGGTCATATAATTTTTTGAGGCAGAGACTAGATTAGAAACAAATTATCTTTCTAATATTTCACATACTGTCTCTTACTTTGTTTATGACCCAACTTAGACACTGAGACATAATTAGTCTCTTCTTCTCCCTCAACCATCAAACTTAATCAGAGGTATAAGCCAAATCTATCCCCTGAAGCCTCTTGGATCCATCTCATTTTATTTGTCTGCAATTTCAAATCTTTATTTAAAACTTTTATTGTCCCACCGTGTGATTATAACAGCATCTGAGCTGATTCTTGTTCTTAGCCAGGGAGCTCCATGCCCCTTCCACTTCCCTCTTTGCAATATTCAAGTTCATTGTGATGTAAAATTGTTGTAAGTCAGCCATACTTCTCAAGGACACACTATTTTTACTTCCTACATTTTTTTGAGACGTGACTTACAAGTCTACAATCACATGGAATGAAAACAAAGCGTGTCTAGCTGAACATTTGGATGTTTTAGGTTATATGCAAGTTTTTATCTCATTAAAGATGCTTTACGGCATTACAAATGAAAAGGGAAAAAGAAGAAATAAGATAATTGAGCTATTTTCATCCTTTACTGCATGACTGAAGCTCTAGGAAAAACTTTGAGAACTTTTCTTTCTCTACATGGTAGGACAGAAGTAATAAAAGGTATGAAGGAGACAAGGTATCATAACTAGAAATTGTATTTGGGGGAGTTATTAATTTTTATTGTATTCATACATGCTTGCAGTACATGAAATGTACATTCATCTTGGGGATGAGGCACATACTCCTACTATTTAAAATAAAGAAACAAAACATAACACAGTTTGGTTCTTTATTTTAAATCACCTTCTAGACTTCAAATTCTAAGACCCAGGCACAATTACCCATAGTAATCTGTAACAGCATTTCTTTGGTTAAATTTAGGCACCTTCTCTTCCAGACTCATCACACCCCAAATTCTCAGGAATACTGAAAGTTCATAAATTGGCATAAGCGGGAAAGTAAAGAGCAGGAACCCGATCCTGAGATAAAGGAATTCTTCGGGGTTGGCTCCAGGACCTCCTCACGCCCAGTCTAGTGACACATGGACACCTCTTCCTGCAACTAGTTGGGGATTGTGCTTCTCACATGAAAAGAAGCGCTTCCTGCATTTCACACTGGCAGTTACGCAGGCCTAGACTAGAATAGAAAAATGAAACAAAAATAGTAAAATAAAAGGTTGGCAACAGTACATATCCGGAGTTGCTATGTTCGCACCTACCGGAAACATAGATTGTAATGAATTAGAACAAGCTATTCTCCGTGCCCGTCTTATCGGAACTCAGCATAACCTTTGAAATGGAAGCTTCGCATTCTGGAGCTGTAGCCCCCGTCCAGGCAAACCTGCAACGGCGTGGTCAAAATGACTGGTACGGAAAGGAGAGGCCAGAATGCAGGTGGAACCTGAATGAAATGAAGCAAAAGGCTGGAGAACATTTAAGCATTAAAAGGGGACAGTTTTAGCCCTTCTCTATCTTTGCTAATTGGCTTTATTTTAAGGAAAAATGGACTTTCACATGCTTTCATGACATCAGGTACTTTCGGAGCTCGCTTCTCAATTCAGGCTTCTGCTCTCCCACAGAAGCAGACAGACCCGGGTACTCTCTGCCTTGGCGGTCACATTTCACACAGCTCCTGCCCGGTTCTCACAAAAGAGGTTCCCAGTTTGGAAAACTAGTTATAAGTCAGTTTAAAAACTTTACATCTCAAAAAAATGAAAATCTCTGTACAACCCAGAGGACAGTAAATATTGAGTTTAGCAGATTTTCTGCACCACTGAGGATTTTTAAAATCAAACACACACACAAAACATAGGCCTCCGAAGAATTTCTATGACACAAAGGAAAAACAACACTGTCATGGAAACTTAGGGAAAATGCAGGTCCTGAACATGTTTTACAATAAGAAAGTAAAGAAAATTTACAGTATTATAGTGATGTTAGAAGAGAAGACCTCTGCGACATAGATGTAGGAATTCATCAAAAATAATAGATATGATGGCTGGGAATTTAGCTCAAGTGATCGAGTGTCTGCCTAGCAAGTGCAAGGCCCTGAGTTCTACTCCCAGTACCTCCCAAAAAAATTGTTAAAAAAAGATACGTTTGAAATATGAAAAATTGTTCTGAGAGGGAGAAGAATAGCAAGGATCTAGGAATATATTAAATAATCTAAAAGGAGATCTAATTTAAATAGTGTAGAAAAGCATTATTTCATTGTGTAACATACTTCATCAGTAGATTGAATAACAACTAAAATAATGATTGATAAAGTTTGTTAATTAGTCTTTATTTTTTAATTTGTTTAATTTTAATTAATTAATTAATTATTTTTACCAAGAACATGTACTGGTACATTATATATATAATGATCCTAATCAACATGGTTATTTTGTACCTGTACATGATGTATCTTGGCTTTCCTACCCTTCCATTCACCCACTCCTCTCTATTTGCAACAAGTGTAGTTACACTTTACCATTTTTTTCCCCTTTCATCTTACTTTTCTTTTAACCTTCTTCTTTATCCCCCTTTTCCCTATCTAGTTCTCGTCTCTTTTGAATACTATCTCTTTTTTTTTAAACACAATATCTATTATACCCCTTTGTCCTTATTTACACTTATGGTTTCTCATATCAGAGAAACAATTCGATGTGTACTGATAAGTGTCTGATTTATTTCATTTAATAGTATGTTCTCAAGGAACATCCTGCTCAAGTTGACCATAACAGTCCACCACAGAGCTTTAGTTTAAAAACTCAAATGTATATGAAACAGCCCATATTCATAATTCATGGGTATAATATTTTTAAAAATTAAATTTATGATATATGACTTGTAGTAAATCAATTTTAGCCCACATATAGATAGTCAGATGCATTTATACACTTGCTAACAAATATTACAGGACCCTACTGTACCTACAGCCCAGGCTGAGATATACCTCTTCTTTGATTCTCCCCCTGTACTAAGAGAATAACTATCCTGAGTTTTATGTTTGGTCTTCCCATGTTTGTCTTTATGTTACTTATGTGGCAACTTACAGCATTAGTTTTGCAACTTTTTGAAATTTATATAAAAGGTATATGTATTAATTCCATGAACTTTTGCCAATTTTTTTTTAAGTCTGACATTTTTAAAAAATTTTTTATTTTTACCAAGAACATGTATTGGTACATTGTATAAATAATGATCATAATCAACATGGTTATTTTGTACCTGTACATGATACATCTTGGTTTTCCCCCCCCATTTCCCCTACCCTCCCTTCCATTCACCCACCCCTCTCTATTTCCAACAAGTTTATTTACATTTTTCCATTTTTTTCCCTTTCATCGTACTTTTCTTTTAACCTTCCTTCTTTATCCCTCTTTTCCCTATATAATTCTCCTCTCTTTTGAATACTATCTTTTTTTTTAATACATAATATCTATTATACCCCTTTGTCCTTATTTACACTTTTGCCTAATATTAACTTGAAGCATAATGAAGACTCTAAACCTTACTATGTGCTGCAAAATTCCTGGAGTTTGTGCAGCTCACAGTCATGGCAGCAATGCAGACGTGTTTTCTCCACTTTCTCTCCTCTTGAACACAATATTCTGGGAGTTGTTCATTCTTTTTAATTTGCTGGATATGTTCCTTCCTTACCATCTTCATGTGAATATTTCTGATTACTAATGAAGTGGAGCAAAATTTCAAGTCTCTGTTTGTCCTTTGTGTATACACTCTTGTGAAATGCCTGCTCATAAATTTGATACATTTTCTAGTGTTATGTTTTTCTTTTTATTATGAATTGGCAATTCTATTACTTTAATATCCTGAGTATTAAGGGTTTAATAGATATGTTGCAATTAGCATCTCCACCCTCACATTTTTGTGTTTGATGGATATATTTTAACTTAATTTTACTAATATTTTTGGATCTTGTTTAAGGGATTCTCCTGAGGAGGGTTGCATAAATACTGAAGAGATATTGATCAAAATCAACAAAATTTCAGTTAGAAGGCAGAATTGGTTTGAGAAATTTATTATACAACAAGGTGCCTCTAGTTAACAATCGTATACTATGTACCTGAAAATTGCTGAAAGTAGATTTGATAAACCTGAATATTAATAACTGACATTGATCTAACCTTAAAGATAAGCAAATTGATGTGAAGTCATATTTATTTCCATTTCTTCTTATTGATAAATATGCTTTGTACTTTTCTGTAGGGCTAACTATATTGCAGTTTATTTATAAAGTTGGTGTGTGTGCCTCACAGTTTCCATGGGGTAAAATTTAACTTCCTACAACAAAATTAAATTATCAATCATAATTTATTACAGCATATATAGAAGGAATATGATAGAATTCCTTGAAACAAGCATGTAAAAAAATAACAGAAATCAACCTCTAGGGTAAGCTATAATTCCAAAGTATTTATTTTCTGCAGTTAACCACTTACCAGTTCAAGTATTTAAATACAAAAGGAACAAAAATTGCATATTTTTTCATTAATTTTTTATAAGGCACTATAACGGGAAATATAAAAATGACAGTTTTGTCAAATTTATTCAACACAAGAATCAACTAGTCGAACTAACATCTGTCCAAGCAAAGCTCAGGAGAGTCAGCATATAAACAAACGCCCTGCCCAAGTGACACTCAGGGTAAACTGCTAAATTCAAGAAGAAAGTATAGAGCTTTGCACATTTTCAGCAAGTAAAAATAACAACAATCCTGTAGGATTTGCCTTGGACAATTTCTGTTCTGGATAATTTATTATTTAGTAGTCTTCATACCAACTAATCCTGCATTAGTTAGGGTTCACTAGAGGTGTGTGTGTATATATATAAAATATAAAATATATGTAGGATTATACAAAGGATTTACTGGGTAGGCTTAGAGGATCCGAAGCAGAGCCCCAGCGGCTGTCTGTCAGATCAGAGGTGGAAGAATTCAAAATGGCTGTTTGCATGCTGGATCCAGTTAAAGGTCAAGGGCCTGGAGCTCACAGCAGAGTCCGGTGTGAGTCCGTGTTGGAAAGACAAAGGGCTTATGCTGGAAGGTTAGAGTCTACCCAGGAAGACTGAACGAACTGAAGACGAACATGCAAAGGTGATACCAAGACTAGAGCTTATCTAAAGGAAAAAGAAAAAACTTCCTTCTTCTTTCTCTTTGCATTCCATCCAGGCTAGGACCCTATTGGCTGGTGCCCCCGCGTCTGCGGCGGGTCTTCCCTCTTCAGTTTGCGGTTATACGTCAGTTATCCACACACAGATCCAAAGCTTTGCTAATCTGCTAGGCGGTTTTTACTCAAGTCAAATTGAAATAGCACATTAACAATCACAATGACATAGCTCTTTTTGATAAAAATGAAAATAAAGTATCTTTGCTTTATGGGTGAGGAAACTGAGACATGAAAAAATCTGACTAATGGTTAAAAATCACTAGTTGGTGGTATGGCAATAATTTCACCAATTCCGTCTGGCTGCTGTGTTCCTGTGCACTTCTCTTTTTAAATTTAGGGTACGCCAGGAGCTCAGTTTTACCATGTGCAAAAGAAAGTGCATATTTCTCATTGCCCATACCCTGGCTAACCTATTTCCTTGTGTCTTTGTGTATCTGATCTGCAAATATTTTTCAAGCTTCTTTGGTGGAGGAAAAACATGGCTGGCTCAGTTTTTCACATTTCCAGATACACTGTGTCATCATTTTTCTCTGCTTCTCATTATAATGTAAACTATGATATTAAGCAAAGACAAATCAAAGTATTTAGAACTATGACTTTCTCTATCCAAACCAACAATTTTAATCCCATTATTAGGTAAGTGCTCAATAATCATCTATTTACTGTAATTCAAACAATTGTGTATGTAAGGTGGCATCAGAAACAAATGACACATTTGTCTAAAATTAAGAAAATAATTTTAGCAAAGAGACATTGTATTGAAGGACTGGTTATGGGAACGAACAAGAGAGCTGAGGTATCTAAGGATTATCAACACTGGAAAACTAATTTCACTCTAATATCAAAGTGCAGGAGAAGGAAAGATGTTATTGAGAAATAAGTCCTTGAAGAAATAGGGGTGGACCATCTGCTCCCAGCTGAAGTGTAGAGAGGGCTAGTGTCTACTAGTACAATCACACACAGTAGCAAGAGAGAGGATAGCAGTCTGATCCCTCACCTCTCACTCTTGTATGTTGATATCTCTCATGCTGTCCTGTTAATCAGACTAGTTAGGAACTGAAATTATAAAAATCCAAGGGGATGAAATGCATAAGGGAGATCTCACAGGTCAGATACTACATCAGAGAAGCATAGAGAATTGATGTACTAAGGACACAACGAGAATAGCAGTACAATGATCTGCACTGATTTCAAATATTATAATTGATATATTCACGTTATTTTTTCCATTATTTACATATTAAGCAGGTATTCATAAAATTATTGAGCATTGCCTTAACCTAATCTTGTGGTCTTTACAAAATATTCCATATGTTTATCTTATTTATATTCAATAGTTCATTAATTCTTTCACTGAACAAAAATCTATTGATTACATAGTATAAGCAAAAAAGAATATAGAGTTTATTTGATATTGAAGATAATTATAATCCAAAATAGTGAGTACAATAAGACACATTTAAGGAGATCAGAAAAGCACTGCGCAGGCACACCTAATCTGTTCTGAAGGACAATAGGGAAAGCTTATGTGATAGTCTATTAAATTGGTGGCCTCCAGTGAATTGTGACTCATGTACATCTGTGTGCGGACCCTCCACTGCAATTTGGGTTTGCTCTATGACTCACTTTAACTAAAATAATTCACTGTGGGTGGGGGTGGAGGCCAATGTGTTAGCTCCATGCCGAAGTATTATGATGCTCGGCTGTGTCCACCATTTTGCTCTTGAGAGCCCTAAAACACCATAAAGGAAGTCCGGCCACACTACTAAAAAGAGTATGTGGAATAAATAGATGGAGTAGAAGAGTACTGAAGACTCACTAGAGAAGCAGAATTATAACTGTGTAGGATACCATTGAATGGAGCCTTAGCAGTCCTGCCAGCTGCACATGCCTACACAAGAGACAGCAGATGAGAGCAAGACACTCATCTGCAATCAACGATGATTAGGATTGTGAGCAAATATAGACGCTGTAAATTTGAGCTACTGTGCTTGCAGATATTTTAAAATATAATAATATAAATAAAACAACTTCCTTTGAAGATGAGATGGCTGAGTTGATCTAAAAAGGAAAATAGTTTTCATGTATGAGTATGATAGAAAAAGGGAACAGTAATCAAAAAGTATAGAAAAAAATTTGAGCAGTTATGGAGCACAAATTAAGAGAAAAGTTAGTCTAAATGAATCTGGAAAATCAGTCCTGGGCCAAATTACAGAATGCCATGCCCACGATGATAAGGAATTTGATGTAATCTGTTTTTATTGAAGTGTTTTTACAAGGTGGTGAATCAGAATTGCATTTTTATAATCACTCTGACAGATGTGTGGTTGATGGGACAAGAATGGAATCAGAGAAATTAAAATGTCAGATGGTGTAATGGTCCAGGTAAGACTGCACAAACTGTGTTCATGGGACTGGAAAGAAATAACAAATCTGAGCCCTTTATTCATTACAATGTAAATCCACCAGCCTGTATTCCTTTACTTATTCTGCTCCTTCTTCGGGGATACTCTTTCTCATATTCCCTGCCTGCTAAAATTGTACTGTTCATTCTAAATCTAGAAATGTGGCCTCTCTGTAGAAGTATAAGCTGTTTTGTATATCCGTAACTGTACCTTATTTTATGGTGAATGGATTACTGCCAGCTGTTTTCTACTCACACTGCTCTGACTGTACAGTGAGTCTTTGATGGTAGTGGCCATCTGTCACTGATTTATCAGGGCTACTCTGAATTAACACAGTGCTGTGAATAGAACAGGCTTACAACAGGTATACAGAATTAAAATAAACCAAAACAAATTAGTAACAAAAGGCTAAAAAAGTAAAATTACACAAATACTATGTTTCCAAGAAAATTTTAAAAATAAATATTGTTTTCAGTTTGCAATAATGTTGGCCTAAGTTATTCAAAACAATACTGGGATAAATTATCCAGTATTAATGTAAAGTATCCAGTATAGGAGTACTCCATAGAAACTCTTACAACACCACATTCAGATAATTTGTTTCCTTCCATTTGTCTGTTGCTGGGCTCTCCATCAATAATTCAGATTTTTTGAATTCCAAGTTATCACTATAATTCTATACTGCATCTCTATTTCAATAACTTGTACTTGGTCCTGGGATTGAAGTATGCAATAGTAATATTTAGATTAAACAAAACCATAAACTACTATAATTATCCTTCAAGTCTCTTTCTTTTTCAGCTATTTATTTCTTTGTAATTCTCTCTGAACTCAAAAATATTTCTTTCTTACCTAGATAAGTTTCCAGTAGTCATAGCTGTCTCTTTCAGTTTTAAATCATGTGATTTAAACTCATGAAAATACATCTGGATAACTGTTTCAGTCTTATTGCTTTTTTTCCAGTCCTCTAAGCTTTTTTCAGCTGTCCAGTGTTCATCACTTGTTTTGCTTTGCTATGTTGGATTTCCCCCTATAAATTAATAAGTCCCCTTAAAGAGATAATAATCTTTTAACCTATTTGTAGGTGGTGTGTGTATGTGAGCTCATTCACAAGTGTACAAGTCAGATTAATAGATTTTTTTGCTGTGGTAACACTGTAATCAATGGGGAAGACAGTGAACTTTGTTTCCTAGAAAAACATGTACTGTAGCAACTTTTTAAAAATAGAGACACAC
>PVJO010024483.1:0-24305 GCA_004026905.1 Hystrix cristata | reverse complement strand
AACTCAGGGCCTTGTGCTTGCAAGGCAAGCACTCTAATCACGGAGCTAAATCCCCAGCCCCTCCTGTGCCTTCTCTTTCACTGGCTCTTCCAAGACCCAGAGATTAGAATCTAAGATCTCAACAATATATCAGTCCTAAAAATTTTACATAAAGAAATACAATTTAATCTTGATTGCAATCAAAGGAAATATAGCAATCTAAAAGTGCAATGGTTTATCTTGAAAGTAGTGTGTTTCTTGTCATGTAATCGTGGGGAGAGAAAGGTGAGTTGGGTGCAAATTAAGGGTGACAGGCACTATCCACAAACAGCTAGAAAGCAGTTGAAATAATGGCTATGTGACTATAGCAAACAATTTTTAATTTTACCTAATTTCAATTTTAAATGGCCAGCAAGGCTAGTGGTTACCATATTGGACAATACAGCTCTAAACAGACAACCTCAACCTTGTCTTCAACAGCGAGATTAAAGCTGCTTCTCTAATAACTTTAGGATAGTATCAAAGTCCAGAGCATGAGAACACAAAAAGTCCTGACACAAAACTGAAAGGAGGCATCCAAATGTATGTGCTTCTAGCCTAGATGTCCTTTTAACTACAGAAGTTATAAAAAGAGATCACAAGAAAGACTAAGCACAAAAATCTACATCTACCCAGTATTCTTGGCCACCTTAAAAATAAATTAGAAATGAATTTGTGGTTCCACTTTAATATGGAATCCTAAAAGGTAGAAATAATAAAAACAGATCAGAATGCTAGTTGTCAGAGTCTGGTAGGGAAGGATGTGGAGAGAGGACGGAAAGATGTTGGCTAAATGTGACAGTTTCAGTTGAGTTGAATGAATTCTGGAGCTCGGTCATACAGCACAGTGACCATAGTTAATATTAATGTATACCTGGAAACTGCTAAAATATTAAAACCTTAAATATTCTTACCACAGAAAATAAGGCAAAAAGAATTAAGAGGTGTTATGTCTATGTCCCAACTTCCCATGATAAATGTAATCATTCTATATTGCAAACTTGTACTGATAAAAATTAAAAATAAATTTTAAAAAGTATGTGAGGTGATGGTTATATTGATTAATCTCATTTAATCATCTCACAATGTATCCATATATCAAAACATCATGTTGTACACTGTAAATACATACAATTTTTACTTGCAAAGTTTTTTTTAATATTGAAATGATTTCAGGTATAACTCAAGCAACTGTTAAAATGCTAGTTATTAAATTTCATCCCAAAATAGTTGATCAAAGGCCAACTAGGGATGTGGTATGATTTCACAATAAGTTCTCTGTGGGCTGTGCATAACAGTGGCTGTCTTTATTTCTTGCTTCTCTTCCTCCATTCAATTCACAGCTGACACTCCCTACTTATTTTATGTATGCTTCATTACCCCCATCTTTGACCAGATGATCTTACTTGTATCTTAGGCCCAAGGAATTACATACTTGGGCCAAATTTTTGGCAATTGCTTCAGTGAGAACTCCAGATCAAAATGGTCATTGGACTGAACTGATAAGGCAGCCGGTATACCCTGTGTTGATATGAAAGAAGAAATGTCCTGGTTTCTCTCCCACCTTTACACATGTCCTTGGATTGGGTTAGTTCCACCCATGTACGAGGATTAGCTAAAACACTTCTTAAATAAACAAAATATTACATCTATCAAGAGATGAAAAAAGCTCAACCAGAGAAAAACTGGAATTGAAAAAAATTTTTTTAAAAGGCTGAGTCTCCATCTATTCAGGGAACATTTCTCAAGGGCCTCCTATGTATCATACACTGCACAAGACTCTGGTGAATATAGGACAGATAAAAATCTCTCTTCCATGAGACCAGAAGTATGAAAAAACTAGCAAAAGAGCTATTAGTTATTGATTTTCCACCTTATAGGTCACCACTTCTCATTACACTCCTGGAAGGCAAATACTATCAATCCTATTGTGTAGTTAAAGAAATGGAAGCTCAGATTTATCTAAGATTACTTTGATCTGTGTGTTCTTTTTGTTTCTCCACACTGCCCACCTGTGTAGTCTTTTCTTCTATTCCTTGAAGAATTCCAAGCTTCAATTATTTAAAGGCCATCCCCTTAACACAAAAAGTTAAGGATACTCAGGACACCTGGTAAACTTGAGACCTACTATCAAAGATCTAGATGAGAAGGAAGAATTGCCACCATCCAAAGTCAAAAAGAAAATGGGTTCCTAAAAAAATATAAACAAATAGTATTTCAGAAAAAACTTACCGGCCACCATACCATACTTCGACCTGCCAAGAAGAAGCCTCCAACAGTCCCACGATTAGTGGAAAACATAGCCTGAGGAAGAAAGGGTCAACAAATCAGTAGAAAACTAGAAGAGTGACCTTGCTAGCCCAAAGGACGTATCTCCCCACACACTGGAACTTTCTTTTACCCTATCCTCTTTCTGAAACACTTTCACAATTCTATTCCCCTCAAGCCTCTAGGTGCGCAGACAAAGGAAGCAGGGACCTACAGCTGACAGACAAGGAAACTGAGGCTAAGAAAGTTTGAGGCAACTTGGTTTGGTACTAGCCGTGCAGTTAGCTTACTGCATGGCTTCAAGCAAGTTGTTCCACCTAGATTTGTTCACTTATGTGTTAAATAGAGGAAAATGGAACGCTCACATCTGTCTTACAAGCATATCAAGTACCTGATGAAGCAACATACTTTCTAAACGTACAATATGGTATGTGAATTATAGCTCAATAAAGTTGTTCCTAGAAACACAAAAAAGCTATGAAAATGCAAAGCATTTGTAGTAAACACTATATATAAAAAAATACACACACATTTAAACTCAATTCAAATCTTTACTACCTGAGAAGGTAGATAGGAGATTGCTGGAATCATTACTTCACAATATTATTGTGACAAGTACCATAAATATGGGGGAGGATCCTTTGGACAAGGATGACAGAGAAACAAATGACAGGAAACAAATCCCAAGGATTCAAGCTCCAGAAGTTATCTGGGAAAAGGCCATTTTGAAGGTTATTCTGAGTCAAAGATAGCCTCCAAGCGTGGTTAGAAGGACAATAAATGTGGCTTTGGGGCCTAGACACAAATATTTCCCAGTTGATCTCAGAAACAAGGACCTAAAATAGGGAGCTAGAATAATTCAGGTAAGGTGTTTGGCACAGACAAAAGGTAAGGAGACCAACAGGTAAGGTGTGCCTATACCAGACCTTTTCCTCTTGAGAGTACTCATCCCCTCATCTCTGCAAGCCCAGATCCTACCTACCCATCCTTCAAGACCCCTCAATTGCCACATTGCCTGTGAAACTTCCCTTATGACTATCTCACCTCCCCAAGCAAAGGTACTCTTTCCCTACCCTAAACACCTAGAGAATTCCATTTATATCTTGTTCGAAGTCCTTAAATTTTTTTACTTTGTGTTACCGTATTACAAATTTTTGCGATTTTTTTCCTTTTATTACTGCCTATTAATTTTACAAAATATTGACTTTCGATGCATATATGTTTTGATACCACATTACCCTTCTTTCATATTACAAATTTTTAATTTCCCATAAGACACAGTAAATGTCTTGTGCATGGAAAAGCATTGTCTCATGATCAAGGGATGCACGAAAAAAACTCCAAGGTTCTAGATCCCCCTTTATAAACCATGGCATTAAATTCACCTGCCCATTCTACAACTAGAAAAGAGTGACCCATAATTGTAAACTTCAGGGGCAAAAGACGTGCAGTTACTATCACACAACATTGTTGTTTTTGGTTTTGTTCTTTTCTCAATGGAATAACAATGTTATCGAGCAAAAGGAACTCAATGCCTCTATTTAGATGAGAAACACATTACTAAATGGGTGGCCTACTGTCTTCTGCTATGTAAAGTGGAACAGTCACTCAGCACAGCTACACAGGGTAACCAGACAAAATGGGAGAAGTCCCGAGACACAGACCTAGGCTGGGTACCAGGCTTGGTCAGAGCTGTCCAGAGATGGAAATGGGGTCACTGGAGAGAGTTTCTGTTGGAAGTATACAAGTGAGAGCTGTTGACAACTTGCCAAGACGATTTTGTCAAATGATTTAAAGGAGAAATGTGAGCATAGAATGAAGGGGGTTGAAGTCAATAAACATTAGTCTCTATCCTTATGAAAATATGTGATAAAGGAAGGAATTTAGCATCACTTGAACACCGTCACAGCAATGCAGAGGTAGAAAGGCCAGTGAAGAGGGGATTTCCAGAAAGGATCTTGTCTCAGGAAGGTTGAAAGGAAGAAAAGCAGAAAGGGTATTGGTTTTGGCATCATAAAGTCTGGATTTTAATTGTAGGTCTGGTACTGAATGACTTCTGATCACCCTCTCTGAGCCTCCCCTGTAAAATAGGAAGGTTGAACTCCCCAGAGGCCATCCCAATTCAGACATCAGCCATACCATTGGTTCAAATGACTGTATAAGATAAGGGTCTTAATGATTGCAAAAGATATAGACATATTAAAGAACAAGGGCCTGATGGTAAATGGTTTAGGTTTTATGGGATACACACAGTCTCTGACACATATTCTTTTATTTTGTTTTGTCCCTGTTTTGTTTTCACAATCCTTTAAAGATATAAAAACCATTCCTAGCTTATGGACCATACAAAAACATGCTGTGGTCAGATTTGACCCATAGTCCATAATTTTTAAAAATCTCTGGCTTGAAGGGGTTGCAGGATAGCTTAAGGAAATCTCCCACCAAGAATAATGTCAAAGATTCAGTTTAAAAGAATATATATATATATATATATATATATATTTTATATATATATATATATATATTTTAAAAAGGATATACAAATCTTCCAAAGAAGCAAACTGAGAGATGGTGAGTGAAAAATGCAAATAAATACCAAAGAAGTTATCATGCAAAGTCCAAATATGATTGAATGAGGCAAAGTTGGAAGAGTATAAGACAGAACCAGGGCTGGGGATTTAGCTCAGTGGTTAGAGTGCTTGCCTTGCAAGCACGAGGCCCTGAATTCAATCCCCAGCACCAAAAAAAAAAAAAAAGACAGAACCAAATGATGTTGGAAGAGATGAGGATAGTGACAGAGGGACATTGGCTGTGAGCAATTTTTCTACATTGAGGAAATGCAATGGTGCTGGGCCCTTCTATCCAGAGATTATGCATGAGTCAGAATGCACATCTCTAAATCAAGCCACTCTTGACACTTCAACAGCAAAAAAAGGAATGTTGACTGTAAGAAATCCAGCATGTTAAAGGGTCCAGAGGCACTGACTAATGAGGAAGATTAAATGTAGACAAACACTATCAGGCTCATTAAGTAGCATCTAACAGGACAAGTGGTTCTGATTCACAGCCATTTCAAAAGCACAAACACCAGTTTCAAAAAGTGTAAATATCTTCAGGACTAGCAAGATTAAGTGAGATTAGTTAAGAAAACCAAGATAATCAATGATTATGTAGGAAATCGCGCAGTATAACAGGGCTAGCAAAATCATGGATTCACATCTTGGCTCCAGAAGATAAAAAGCAGGATGGGTGGGAGGGGAGAAGGCAGGTACAGTGGCTGAGTCCCTGGTGCTAAGGAAAACCAGGAGTTAAGACACCTGAGTTCCAGGAACAATCCCATCTATTGCAAAATCTTAGGCAAATCACAAGTGCACAGGGCTTCAACTTCCTCTTCTGTAAAATGGGGCTTGGTATTCCTGTTTTGTGGCTTTTTGTGAAGATGTGCTATCCATCATTTTACTCATTTCACTTTAAGTAAAAAATTATTAAGGACAAAAATTATTGAGGACCTGGACAACACCCTAGAGAGAATATGATGATGGTACATCTTTTTTTTTTAATTCTTAGAATCCATGAAGAGCTTTCAGATTCATCTCTGCAGAACTTCACAATATCCTTGAGGAGTCATAAGAATAGATAAATTGTACCTATTTTATACTTGGGTAAACCGAGGCTACATCATTTGATTCAAACCACGTTAAAGCCAATACTAAACTTGTGTATTCTGGCTCCTAGCCAGACATTTTTGGCAAAGCTGAGAATATTAAGGAAGAGTCAGCAACACTGATCCCAAGTGACACTTGGGGAGTCTTTCTGCCATGTCTGGTTTCCACAACTTCTTTTCTAAAAAAAATTATACTTCCTTATATCCCTGAAAAAGCTGAGCATCCACAGAAGGACTCATGCCCACCCATCTCTCCTCTAAGTCAAAAGAGCATGACACAACCACCTGCTGGCGTGGCAGCCTCTTTCTGCCTGTCACTTAAAAGTGACCGGAATATTTGCACACTTTTAAAACACCTCTTCTAGTAGGTGGGTGTGCCAGAGTCTGTCATAAATGAACTTTCAAAGTTCCAGGCTGCAGAGAACAAGTTTCTCTGGTTTGGTGTGTACCGAGTCCCAAGGAGAGACACATGCACTTCCTTCTTTCCAACATCAGGCCACTCTCTGGTCTTCCTCCTCCTTCTGCTCCACCCAGCTCCCGACCCCTAACTCACTCCCGGCTCTGGGAAACCTTCCCCTGGAGCCCAGGACTGGGGCACTGGTCGGCCACCCCCAACCTGCACCTGACCTGCGACGGGCAGAAGCTGTGGCTTTCCACTCTACAGTGTTCCCCTCCAAAAACAGGTAACTGAGAGACAGGTCAGTAGTCACCTGCCCGAAGATCTCCCTGCAGGCTCCAAGTTGCCCCTTTCCTGCCCGGTCCCTTGCGCTTTCCTCTGCTCTGCCGTCTTCCGCCTTCTTTCTCTGCTCACAGGCTCCAGGATCCTCCTCCTGCCTTCCTGGCAAGCTCCCCTAGAGACCCCTCTACCGTACACTGTACACTCTCGTCTGTTCGTCTGTTCGTCCTTGCTTGCCCCTGAACTCCTCTCAAGCGTTTCCGGGCATTTCCTCTCCCATCCATAGATCTGCAAGTCCACCGGCCCCCCTGCAGCTCATCCATCGATTCTCCGTGTGCCCCCTTCACCCCACCCAGTGGCCCTCTACCTTCAGCCCACTTCCCAGAGCTTTCACATACCCACAGCCCAACAGCCATCACCACTACAAAATAAATGACAATGACGGAGATGTCGGCTGCATTGCGGATGCGCTCGTAGGACTCGAGAGGTGCGGCAGTGGCGGTGGCCGGCGGGCTCCAGGTGGCACTGGCCATGGCGATGGCGTAGAGTCCGTCCCGTCCGCGCGGGCCACTCACTCCTTATGCGGTCTCCGGGTTAATAATCAAACTCTAGTCCTCCCTGAGGGAGGGGACCCGCAACGGTGGGGCAGCGGGTCAGTCGCGCCGGGTCCCTGCGATTCGCTGTGCTGCGCTGCACCGTCGGGGAGCAGCTCTGGGTTTGTAGCGCTGAATGACAAGCGCGGGGAACTCTCGGCGGGTGGTGGCATGCCGCACAGGTAAAGTCTGTCGCGTGAGCAGGGAGGGGCAGGCCAGGGGGTGGTGTCCGTTCAGCACAAAGGCCCGCTGTGCTCCCTCAGCGGACACCCTGCCTGGCTGTCATTCCTGCCCCGCCACTGGATCCCTTCAGGGCAGAGCAGCATAACTCCACAGAGGGACCAGGGCTCCTGGGGCCAGGGGCCTAAAGGCTGCAGGCCACCTGCCGTTTGGCCTGTGCCAGTCCCACTATCTCTGTAGGTCTGATTTCTCTGTGTGTGTGAAACGGGTGCAAGACTTCTCTGAGAAACCAGCCAAGTTGTTCTCCGACGAGAACATTCTTTAAAAGACTGGAAGTTGTTGGATATTGCCGGGGAAAATTCAGCACAATCAAAATCTGTTGCCCACAGCCATGGCCATTTACCTTCCTATATTCCTGAATTCTCCTCTCCAGCCTGCAGCCCCCAGAAGCACTGCTACCCCACCATAAAGAGAAAGAAACTGAGACTAGGCGAAGGGTCCTACCCGAAGCCATTTTCCTGCCCCATCTTCTGTCTTCAGTATCTGTGGATTCAACCAACAGGTGGAAATTTTTTGGAGGAAAAAAAAATTGCAGCTGTACTAAACACGTGTAGACTGTTTCCTTGTCATCATTCCCTAAACAATATAATACAGCTATTTACATAGCATTCACATATTATTACACAATGCATGGCATTTATTTATACAGTGGTACCTAGGTTCATGAATTTAATTCTTCCCACAATTAGTATGTTTATGCTTGCAATTCAGTTGCAACCAGAATCGTGAACAAGCTCTGCAACCAGCATTGTAGAAAAGAACTAAGTTCATGAATTGAGGTACCACGGGTATTATAATATCTCTATGATCGTCTCTTTAGCACTCAGGAGGATGTGCATAAGTTATGTGCAAATGTTGTCCCATTTTATATTAAGGATTTGGACATCTGCAGATTTTGGTACCTGCAGAGGATTCCAGAACCAATTCCTCTCAGATACTGAGGGACAACTGTAATGTGCTCTGGGGCCCTTCTAAAGCTCACAGAAGGGAAGACACTAGCGAACCCCTTGCAAGGAGCCCGTCTAACCTTTCCCCTTCTTGGGGACTCAGTTTGCCCAAATGGAAGCAAAAGTCTAAGCCACAAGCCTCGGTTCAAAAGAGAGATGCGTGAAAGAGAGGAGACGCGATGTTCCCAGGGTCACACAGTAAGCAGGTGACAGTGCTGGCCCTGTGCCCCAGGCCAGGCAGGACTAGCCCAGAGGGAGAGTTAGGAAGAAGTTCTCAGAGGCTGGCCCCAGAGGACACTGAGCCCCTTGGGAGAGGACATCCCTGCTCTAATGAGGAAAGATAGGGAGGAGAAGGACCATATAAATCCTTCCAGAACTCTGTTCTTTGCAAAGCCCTATCCTGTCCCCCAGTTAACAACCATCCACTCCCAAACGTGAGCAGGCTGTTCCCTTACCCCCTCTCTACCTCAGAGGTCCGCTTCCCATTCTTCCTCAGTTGCACGTGTTCTTCCCACTGAGACTGCAGTCAGAGAATCATTATTTAGACAGCATCCATGTAGTTCCCACCACTGCCCCCATTTGTCCTCCAGGACTGCAAACTAGCTAAGTCTATGTCCAAGGCCCAGCATAATGTCCACCCAAAAAGAGCTTCAGAAGAAGCTGAAGCAGAGACCTTCTGATGTAGATGCCTCCCAAGACTCAGAGCTCAGCCAAAACTGCACTGTAGAGCAACTTGCCTCTCATCCATTTTCACTCACTCATTCATTAAAACTTTTTCACTTGGCTCTATGCCAGGCAGAGTCTCTCCCCTCTCCTCACAGCCTAAGAGTTCCTCCTCAGCAGGCCCCAGATGTACAGTATCTACTTCTCACTGGCTGACCTGTGCCCCTGCACAGGGACCCCATGATGGAATGACCATGAAACAATGAACACTCATCATGTAATGAAATCAACAGCCTAGGTGCAGGGTTGTGGGTTTGGGGAAGTAGGAACTGAGGAAGGGACTCACATGGCTAGTTTGAATCTCAGCTCAGCCACCAGCCAGGACAGACCATGGACAGCTCACTTGAAATCTGTGACCCGTCCTTTGAACATCTGTAATACAGCATAGAAAACAAGGACTGTTTTGCATGATGAGTTTGAAGAGAGTTAGGAAGATATCTCACTGTGAGACTCCGGCAAAGATAAAGGATCTAGAAAGATACTGTGATTTTTTTTTTTTTTTTTGTCCTACACTTTTTCCTCATTGTGACTCAGGTATGGAAAGTCTGGAGAAACAGGCTGTTGAGCTGTATTTTTATTTCCTGTGGCTGCTGTAACACATTACCATAAACTCAGTGATTTAAAACAAGAGAGATTTATTTTTTCATAGTCCCAGAAGGTAGAAGGCTAAATCTTAAATCAGTTTCACTGGGCTGAAATCAAGTTGTCACCAGGGCCACATGCCTGAGATTCTAGAGGAAAACCCTTCCTTGCCTCTTCCAGCTTCTAATGGCTGTTGGCATTCTTTGGTTTGTGCCACAACACTCCAACCCTGTGCCTGTGCATGTGCGTGTGCGTGTGTGTGTGTGTGTGTGTGTGTGTGTGTGTGTGAAAATTCAGATAGCATTAAATGTACCATCATAACCATTTTAATTGTGCAATTAAGTGGCATTAAATACATTCGTATTATTGTACAGCCATCACAACCATCTAGCTCCACAGTTTTGGTGGGAGGGTGCCGGGGGATTGAACTCTAGGCAAGCACTCTACCATTGAGCTAAATCCCCAGCTCCTCCACAACTTTTTGATCACTTCAAACTGAAATTCCATAACCATTATACTGTAACTCCCCATTTCCACTTCTCCCAACCCCTGGAAATCACTATTCTGCTTTCGAATTCTATGAATTTTGAGTACTCTAACATATTACGGGCACTTCATGTGAGTGGAATTAAATAATCTGCCTCTGTCTTCACCTCACCTTCTCTGTCTGTCTTCTTCACCTTTATAAGGCTAGTTGTGATGGAATTTAGAACCCACCTAGATGATCCAAGATGATCAAACCCCACTAGTAGTCTTAATTTAACCTCATCTGCAAAGACCTTTTTTTGCAAACAAAGAAGCATTTACAGATTTCAGGGGATTAGGATCTGACATCGTTCTCTTTTGTTAAGGACCTGAGACTAGGAGAAGAGTCCTAGTGGGAGCCATTTCCTACCCTGTGTCTTCCCTCTTCCATCTTTGAGTGGCCATTACTTAAGCTACTACAATCAGTGATGATAAAGGAGTCTGCGTAGGGAAGGATTCGCTGAAGGAAACAGGATTGGAGACTCTTTGGGAGGGCGGGGTAGGAGGAAGGTGCTGATGGAGGGAATGATTCCAGCCTTAAGAATGAAGGCCTAAAAATTACCAGAAAAAGAGAAGGTTGCCGGGTGCCCACCATGCATACCAGCTTCAGGCTAGGACCAGAACCCAGGTGTCTTGGCAGTTGGCTGTAGCTCTTTCTTCTAGATGCCAAATCCCAGACTAGATTTGGAGAGGAGCCATGGAGGTAAAAAGCCTCAAGACACCCAGCCAACTTTCCCCAGAACTCTTCACAGGTCACTGTCTCAACCTGGTCATCGGCCTGGGGCAGCGGGAAGAGTACGTGGCAGCGTGGCAGGAGACCGAGTTCAGCTGCTCACTCCTCTGCCAAATAACCTTGGGCAACTAACTCTCCTCTCTGAAATGGTTTCCTCACAAGTCAAACTGGCAGAATTTGACCAGCCTGTTCTCTTAAGAAGCACCCTGGAGCAAATTTGGACTGTAGGCAAGCTTCTGAAACTCCTGGGCCTTAATCTCTTCTCTATCCACTGGGGACAAGAGGCCCTGGAAAGGATCGTGTCAACCACATTTTATCCTAAGTTTCATCCCCTCTATATCTGCTATCTGCAGGGATGAGATTTTCTACTGCTAACCATCATTTTTAACAGCAGAAAGAGGGGAATGTGACCGTTGCTCATAAACTAACTCACTCCTCCATGGACACTTCTCACTAATGAGCTGGCAGTGACTACTTAGGTGCACCTGGGTGCAATCCTGCCTTGCCCTCTCACTAGTGAGATAACCTCGGAACAGATTACCTACGTTGGGAAGGCTTCGTTGTACTCACCTGCAACATGGGGACAATAATACCCAGGATAAATGGGAGAACATCTCTGCATCTGCCAAGCACATATTTTAGTGCTCAATAAAATAGTTAACTTTTATCTTCTTTATCACAGTCACTTTATCTGAACTCAGAGATGAGGCATTCTCAACTGGGCTCAGGCCCTCACAGAACAGAAGACAAGACACAAAAAAGAATACATCACCTCTGTACAATCACAAGTAGCACAATTTATATTTTCGCAATGACCCTATTGTTTTCTCCATTTTATAGACAATGCACTAAGATGCAAAAGGGTTAAGTAATTTGCCTTAAGGTCCTTCTGCTGGTGCTCCACCTCATGTACCTCTGCTGTATTTTAGCCAATAGTGAAGAAAGGGAGCAGATAGAACAAATAAGAAGTAAAGTCTGAGTCCTGATTCTGAGACCACTCTTGGGCCAGCTGCCCTCTATCTCTCCTGCACTGTGCTCTCGGTTTGCCCCTCGGCCCCAGCTGCCTATAGATGTGAGGCATTTCATTGAGTCATTAAATGTAACAAATACAGACAAAAGTCAGCACTGTTTCTAAACATCATCTTCTGCCAAATACCTTGGTTAGCTGAAAGGATGAGAGCAGGTGCACTAGGAGAGCGTTATGGTTTGTGAGTAGACGTCCCCACCAAAGCCTCATGTGGTCATAGGTGGGGTGTTTTCAGAGGTGGCTGCATCTAGAGTGTGTGATTACTAAGTTAGTCCCCTGATTGGTTTGGCTAGATCTGCTGGGATCAAGGATGTGACACTAGCATTAAGGGTGCTAGGAGTAAGGGTGGGAGTGCTACCCACCCAAAGGGCAGATAGCCTGGATAAGATACAAGGGACAGAAAGAGGCTTGTCTATCCCCCTTTTGCTCTCTTGCCTGCCTTGCTGCCTTCTGCCTGCTGGCCATGCCACCCTGCCTTGGACCCAGCTTATTATGGACTGAAACCTCTACAAACTGTGAGCTAAATAAACTTTTCCTCCCTTAACTTTGGGGTCGGGTATTTTGTCTGAGCAACGAAAGAAGAGTAACTAATACAGAGAGTTACCTGTCACTTCAGTGTTGAGAGCCACATATCCCAGCTCCCTCTGTGAGATGAGACACGGTAGCAGCAACTCCTGGCACAAGGTGGCTCAGAGGTCTGCAGGCGCTGGCTGAGAAATTTGCCAAAGCTTCCATGTGTGAAAGCACCCATGTGCGTAAACACACATGCACGCGCACACACACACACAACACACACTGCCAATTTGTCACCCATCAATCATCCTGCCACTGAGATGGAATTCCAGACATGTAAAACCCGAGTTCAAAAGTCTCTCAGTGACTCCACTTATATGAGGTAATTTGATGAGTCAAAATCACAGAGACAGAGTAGAATTGTGATTGCCAAGAATCAGAAGGTGAAAATGAAAGATACTTTAATGCTTTTTTTCTATAGTGCTAGCAATTGGACCAAGCTAAAAAAAGTTCTCTACCTATACTCCTAGCCTGGAAGTTTTTGTTTAATGGATATTGAATGTCAGTTCTAGAAGATCCAAAGTTGTGAAGATGTAGGAAGGTGATGGTTGTACCATACTATGAATGTATAAACAATACATCTGAACTCTATACTTTGAAATAACCATGATGGTAAATTTAACATTTTTATCTATTATACTACATTTAAAAATAAAATTTTTGCAATGGAATCTCACTGTGTTGCCTAGGCTGGTCTCAAATTCCCTCACTCAAGTTTGATCCTCCCACCTAAGCTTTCTCTGTAACTGTGCTTATCATGCCAGGCTCAGATAAATTAGTTTTTAATATGTAAATATGTCACAAATAACATGACAAAAAAATGTGGTCAACTGAAAGAACAATTGAGATAACAGTGGGATTGGGAAGTAATTTGTGTATTCAACAAATACCAGTTGAACATTAGTCTAAGCACTCAGACTGTAAAATGAACAAGACAAACAGTCCCTGTGCTTTGGAAGCTTAAATCCCATGGACATGCTTAATGGGAGTAGGGGTGACGGGAGTCTCTTTCGGATGGCAGAATGTTTTGGAAGCAAATACAGTGGTTGCATAACATTTTGAATGTGCCAAACACTACTGAATTGCTCATTTTACAAGAGTTAATTTTATGTTACATGAATTTCATTTTATTTAAATAAATAATCATGCACAAGGCATCTGGCCTGAAAAAGTTCAGTGTAGCTCAGTGGTAGAGCAATTGCCTATCATGCATGAAACCCTGAGTTCAATCTTTACAACTGTAAAACTAAATAAACTACTAATAAGATACTGCTTTGGCCAGGCATAGTGTCACACACCTGTAGTCCCAGCATGCCAGAGTCTGAGGTGGGACTGAGCCCAGGAGTTAAAGACCAGCCTAGACAACATAGCAGATACCATCTCAAAAAAAAAATTTAATTTCTCACCCAGATAATGTCTACCCAACTTGTTCACTGGTTCTAAAAGTTTTGTACATTTCATTCCTTTGTTCAACATGACACTTCAATGAAAGGGCAATTTCACTATCAAAACAATACTTTCTCTACCCCATCTAATAGCTAATTTTGATAATAATACACTGAGAAACTTATTCATTCAGAATATCCACTCTATGCCCAGCACAAGGTTACAAACTTAAATAACACTCAATCTCTGACTTGTGGACTGAAAGCTCTACAAACCTCCTGTCCATCAAGGAAAGTTTACACACCACACACACACACACACACACACACACACATACACACACAGAGTTCACCAAGCTAACTCCCCCATTCCTTTACTCTCAGTTTAAATTTTTTTTTACCAAGAACATGTATTGGTACATTGTATACATAATGATCACATTCATCATGGTTATTTTGTACCTGTACATGATGTATTTTGGTTTTCTCCTCTCTTCTCCCTTTCTAGTTCTCCTCTCTTTTGAATAGTATCTTCCTTTTATATAATATCTATTACACCTCTTTGTCCTTATTCACATTTACAGTTTCTCATATCAGAGTAACAATTCGATGTGTACTCCTGAGTGTCTGATTTATTTCACTTAAGAGTATGTTCTCAAGGCACATCTCAAGGGACCTACAAATGTCTCTAGTTTATCTCCAGTTTTTGTGGCAGAATAGTACTCCCTTGTGTAGAAAAACTACATCTTCCTTGGCCATTCATTAGTTGTTGGGCATTTAGGTTGTTTCCAAGACTTAGCTTCTCAGTTTAAATTTCTTCCAGGAGGCTTCCTTCCCTGTGCCCCATCACTAGCCTCAATACTATCATCCTTATTCTCATCCTTCCTATAATTGTCTCAATTTTTAATTTACATTGATTTGCATAACTTTATTTTTAATGTCTGTAAATTTCCATTAAATGATAAGCATCATGAGGGTAGCACAGTGCCTAGGAGTGGGGCTGGCAATAGTAGATAGCAAGTATTAGTTGCATGAATAAATGAATGAAAATAATGAGCATAAACAACTCTGGGTGCTCTGTGCGGCAGAACATATTCTACCTCCCTTTGTCTCTCTAAGGGAGGCAGTAAGAAGCAAAAGAGACAATCGTTGAAAGGGGATATTTACAGAGTCTTGAGGGATAAATAAGAGTTCCTAAGGCAATGCAGCTGGGGAAAGATAGGGCGATGTGAGAGCACACAGAATGCAAATTCCGAGAACTGGAAGTGCTTAGAGTCTGCATGGCTGGGCAGAACAGCAGGAGACGAGGCCAAAGACACGGGCACAAACTGGACCACAGAGGACCTTGTACAATATGCTCAGCATGCTGGAACTGTTCCCACAGAACACTGAGGAGCCAGGAAAACGTGGATTCCTAACTTTAGACTCATGGATCCTCAGGTGGGTTTCGGTTATCCATTAATCCTAAAACTATCCTAAAACTATATGCACGGTTGTAGCCAGATTTGGGTTTTCTTGGAGAGAGGGCCAGTGGCTTTCATCAGATTCCCCACCCCAATTCATGATTTTATAATACTCTTAACAAAATATAAATACCTGCTTTCTTTGCTTACTTGTTTATTCCTTGTTTTCCCCAGCAGAGGACAAGCTCTGTGAGGGCAGGACTTTTTCTTTTCACCATTCTATTTCCAGTGGCCTGGAATTTATTAAAGCTCAATAAGTACCTGCTGGCTAAATAAATCTCAGTGAAGATATTTTTCACTGTGCTAAAATAAACATACCATTTAACAAACTTTAAGTATATACTTCAGTGACTTAAATACATACATATTGTGGACTACCATCATTAACACTATCCAGTCACAAAATTCTTTTTCTTTCTTTTTTTGAGACAAGGTCTCACTATGTAGTCTGGGCTACACTTGCACTCACTACATAGCCCAGATTGGCCTCGAACTCGCCTCCTGACTACTGGGATGACAGGCATGCGCCACCACGCCCAGCCACAGAATGCTTTTCATCTCACAAAACTGAAATTCTTTACCCCTTAAGCAATTATTATTAAAACCCACAAAACAACAATCCTTCACCTCTACCCATATCCAGTTGCCCCTAGAAACCACCAGTCTACATTCTGTCTCTATGAATTTGACTACTCTAGGTACCTGTTATAAATGGAATCATAGAGTATCTGTTACTTTGTGACTAGCTTATTTCACTTAGCATAGTCACTTAGCATAATGTACTCAAGGTTTATCCATGTCATTATGAAGAAACACCTGTCAGAATATTCTTTCTTTTTAAGGCTAAAACACTTGGCTTACTTTCACTTTTGTCTACTGTGAATAATGCTGCTATGAACTCACTAATGCTGTAGTGAGTTCAAGAATTGCCCAGACTACATAGTGAGACCTTGTCTCAAAAAAAGAAAGAAAAAGAGTTTTGTGACTGGATAGTGCTAATGATGGTAGTCCACAATATGCATGTATTTAAGTCACTGAAATATATACTTAGAGTTTGTTAAAATGGTATGTTTATTTTAGCACACTGAAAAATATCTTCACTGAGATTTATTTAGTCAACAGGTACTTATTGAGCTTTAATAAATTCCAGTAGGAGGGCATTTTAGTAGGAGTTCATTTTTAATCTTTTTTTAAATAAAGACTAGTCATGGGGGCAGGAAGCTGTAGCTCCAGTAGTGGAGCAAATGCTTGGCATTCGTGAGTCCCTGAGTTCTATCCCCAGCACATACACACACTAAAAAAAGAGTAGTCATAGAATGGATGAGTGAATGAATGGATGCATGGGTAGATGATAAGGAATGGAGGAGTGATGTATGGATGAATGAATGGGGGATGGGTGGTTGGGCAGGTGGATGGATGGGTGAATAGATGGATGGACTAATGCAAGCACTCTGAACTAGGAAGAGCTCTTCTTTATCTTGGTTGTGACACCTTCCATCCCTATGACACACTGGTCATCAGAGATACTGTGAGGTAATAGTAATCCCATTAGAACAATGGCAGGAGTATTGAATGAAAGAGTATTTCAAAATATTTACAAAGATGAGTAATTCTGTCCTCATTTCTGATCACAGTTGGTATGAATCAGTTAAAGGATTGTGTAGTAGAATTTAAGCAGTTGCTGACTAAGAAGAATGGGGTTTTCCCAAAGTGGCAACCCTGGGAAAGAAGGAAGTAATTCAATTTGAGTGAAACCACAGCCAGTATCAATTATGGAACAACCAGAACATCAGACAAAACATCAAAAATAAGATCAATGAAAATTCAAGTGAGCCACAGAGAATGATGGCAGTAAATGAGTTCAAAGGTCAAATAAGCACAGAGGAGAGATTTTAAGGATACTGAGCTCTGCTCTGAACTGGCCCACTGGATTTACTCATCTGTGGTCTCACAAACCATGGCAAATAAAAGATGTGTTTTCAATAAAACTATAAGAACTATTTTTTAAATAGAAAAAAACAAAAAATAAAGTTAATTGATACAAAAGGAAGTATAAATGGCACACAAACATATGGAAGGCTATCAAGTCTCACTCTAATAAAATAAAGGCAAATTAAAACTCCAGTATGGTATTTTTTACCTACCAGACTAGAAAAGATTGTAAACAAATTGATAATACATTACCTTCTGAAAGGAAGTACGTACTCCCACACATCATTGGTGAGAACATAAATTGATACTGCTTCTAACAGTAATTTGGAAACATCTATCAAAATTATATCAAGAAAATGAGAAGATAAGCCACAAACCGAGACAAAATATTTGCACAACTGATAAATGACTGCACAAATATACAAAGAATCCTTAAAACACAATAATTAAAAAAAGATTAAGAAGATGGGTAAAAGATCTAAACAGATACCTCACCAAAGAAGATATGTGGATGGCAAATAAGCATATGAAAAGATGCTCAACAACAAGTCATTAAGAAATTGCAAATTAAAACAACACTGAGACACCACTACACACCTACGAGACTGACCAACAGGAGACTAAGCCATTTAAAACACCAAATGATGGTGAGGATGTGGAAGAACAGAAACTCATTCATTGCTGATGGGAATGCAAAATGTTATACTTAGCTACTTTGGCTGAAACTGTGGCACTTCTTATGAATCTAAATATAATATATGGTGAATGTTTAAATTAAACAATTTATTACGGTAAAAGATGCATTGCCATTAATCCCCCCAAAATACGAAAAATACTACCTCTCACTTTGAACACACATATCCCCACATCCTTGGCAATGTGTCTTTTACTACCATAAGGTTTTCTTTTTGTTTAAATATTGTCTGTATATTTCAATCACCCCTTGTAGACTTACCATTCAATCCCGCAAACATATCCCTTTTACTTACCCAAGTAAGTTGAAAACATTTTCACAAAATAACCCTACACATAGATATTTACAGCACCTTTATCCAAAAATGCCAAAATTAAAAGCAACCAAGTTTTGTCTTTCAACAGGTAAATGGATAAATAAATTATAGTACATCTGTACAACAGAGTATTATTCAGAAATGACAAAAAAAAATGAGCTATCAAGCCATGAAAAATAGAGGAACTTTTCAATGTAATTATTTTTATTAATGCATATCAACTTTATGAAATATTTGGGTTTTAATATGGTATTTTCATACATGCATATAACATTTTGAGCAAATCCATCTAAACGTTAGGGTGTTACTAAGTGAAAGAAGCCAATCTAAAAAGAGTACACACTGTATGGTTCCAACTATATGACATTCTAGAAAAGGCATAACTATAGAGACAGTAAAAAGATCTGTAGTTGCCAGGGATTGGTAGCAAGAAGGAAAGAATAAATAGGTGGAGCACAGAAAATTTTAAGAATGGTGAAACTATTCAGTCTGATACTACAATGGTAGATACATATAATTATACCTTTGTCAAAACCCACAGAATGTACAACACCAAGAGTGAACTGTAATGTAAATTATGATATTTGGTTGATAATGAGGTATCAATGTGGGATTATGGACTGTAATAAATGCTCCATTCTGGTGTCCATGCATTTGGATCAGGGAATCTATGGGAACTCTCTGTACTTTTCACTCCATTTTGCTATGAACCTAAAACTTCTCTTTAGAAAGTTCATTTTTTAAAAATTATACTTGTATGTACTCTTTGACCCACCAGTTTACTTCTGAGAATTTATGGTATAGATAAGTGCACATGAAGACAAAATGACCTACGTTTAAATTTGTATGCTGCAGCACTATTTATAAGTGAAAAGGTTAGAAACTATGTAAATACCCACTAACAAAACACTGGCTAAATATATCATGGTATATCCATTTAATAGAATAATACAACACATCTATTTTAAAAAGAAAGTTCTTGTGTATTGATATGGATTAATTTCAAAGATATTTTGTTAGGTTCATACAGCAAAGTATAGTGAACAACTTACAATACATTAACACTAGTGTAAAATATCAAGGGATGGGGAAAGACTATAGGTACTTATCTGCTTATATATACATTTTCTAAATCTCTTGAATAAATTGATTAAATCTCCAGGAGAAAGGACCCTTGCCAATCTTCTAACTCTATTCCACAATACAGTCATTGATTTAACAACTATATAATGAGTACCTCATCTATGCCTGTCATTTCCAAGGGCTAGATGACAAGATGCAAAGATACAAGTAAAGAGTCTAATGAGAAAAGACCTTACAGTTTATCTGCAAGAAACTGAGATCAAAAGAAAGGCTAGGCTTTGGCAGTTACCCAGAGGCTGGGGATTTTAGCTCAGTGACTAGAGTGCCTGTCTTGCAAGCACAAGGCCCTGAGTTCGATCCCCAGCACCAAAAGAAAGAAAAAAGTGTGATGGTAGTTACCCAGAGAGTTGGTAGGAGAGCTACAGCTGAAACCCAGATTTGGGGTTGGTTTTTTGCCTACCCTGTGTTGGAAGTGGAGCAAAGGAAATAGAGTTAATCATGCAATTGTACAAGGGTAACCATAACTGAAGCATAAAACTGGCTCTTTAGAAAGGGCTCTCCTCTCCTATATGTACTTTCTCTTTTTTAATTTTTAGTAGTACATATTTACAGTACATAATGATTACATTCATTGAGGGGAGTTGGTACATGTATATAACACATCTTAATTCTTTTTACTTCCTCTTCCCCTGCCCTGTCCATGTACTTTCTAATAGTCATAGTCACTGATGGCCATCGAAATATCTACCATTATTACTTAACATTTTCAACTTCTACCCCATGGAAACTATTATTCAGAAGCCAGGTATGGTGTTGCACACTGATAATCCCAGCATTCAGGGAAGCTGAAACAGAAGGATCACAAGTTTGAGCCCAACCTGAGCAGTTTAGTGACTTAGCGAGATCCTATCTCAAAATTTAAAAAGAAAAAAAAAAAGTGGGAGGATGTAGCTCAGTACAAAGGTCCTAGATTCAATTACAAGTACCACAAAAGAAAAAAGTATTATTTAAGTCGTTATAAGTAAGTATGGTTAACACACACATCTTTACAAATGATGGTTTATCTGTCCCAGTAGAGACATCCAAAATGCTAAGACAAAGCAATAAGGCAGAGTCTCAGTTAAAGAATTGTCATCTGTCTGAGCAAGGGGCAAATAATGAACTCAACTGTCAAGTGTCCCTGATCCCTGAGATTTTCTCAAGAGTCTTAGACAAACTCTTCAACAGGGTTTTTCAAAGTTTAGGAAATCCTTTTGTACATTTAAAATGTACCATTAAAATAAAATTTTAAAAAATTAAAAAAAAAAGGTTTGGGAAATCCTGCCAGAAAGCACAAAAAGGGGAGTATCATTCTCGTTACCTTCAATGAAAAAGATACAACAATCACCAGTCTGAGAGCCTAATGGTTTAAGTAAACATTAATCAAAGTATATAATACACATAGAAAATGGAACAAACACATTTTCAACAATGTACACAAACAAACATTCAAACATCCTCATAAATACATAGGCATATACATAAATATCTACCCCAAAGCACAGAATCAAAATCTGAGGTAAAGAATCATCAATTCTAAACTGGCTTCACTTAGAGAATGTGGCCCACTATGATGATTCAAAATATAAAGTCCTAAAATCTGTTTGACTTTGGAGTGATTCTGTTATTGGAGAAGTGCCTGTCGATCTGCCTTCCGTCTTCAACTTGGCTCTGGTGGGTGTGCATAACAAGTAATTTCTCCTTGCTGATATACAAATGCTGCTGGAAAAGAAGATGGAGTTGTGCTTGAAAAGAGCAGAGAAGTCAAACCAAGATGTTTAATATGGACTTAAGCCATGGGTCCAACAACAAGATCTCATTTTTCATGGAAGTCTGCTGCAAGACACTTCTGCTCTGCTCCCCAATCAACACTTATCCCAGATCTCAGTTTAATTTCTGTGGTGGACTTATTATTGTAATCAGTATGAACAGGAACGCCCAGCTGGACTGAGTTGGTGTGGTTCTGGGTGTAGAGGATCCACCTGAAGGTTACTGCTGATACAACATAAAAGAGAACAGGAGCAGAAGATAGCAGCCAGCTGTTTCCTGGGAGAAGCTCTGTTGTGGCTGGTTCTCCCAAAGGGGACTTGGCTATTCTCATCACAGAAGGAGCTCGGGGGCTTGCTGTCATCGGCGATGGCTGCTGTTTGCTTCAGGGGAGCTCTAGTCTTCATCTCCACTGCAAACATTGTATCCTGGTTCCAATATAGATTTCTTCAGCCTTTTAGTGCAGACACGGACATACATGGGACATTGCTGTGGGTTCCCAGCCCTCAATCGGATCTTTCAGGTTTCCAGTGCATAGACAGATATTCCACACTCTTACTGCATTTGGCTTGTGTGTGTGAATGTTGTAACCCGTACTTGTCCTGTATTAAATCTGCTCTCTCCCAAACCACTGACTCCAGAAAAGGAACTACAATCTCTTACTTTGATTTATCCTGAGTCACTCACTGCTTGTTTCTCACTTCCACTCCTTGAGAAAGCACCTGGGAGAGCTGACCTCAGTGCAAAGTATACTCCAAAGTCATTGTTCCATGTGAAATAGCTGTGATTTCTTTGGGGCAAAAGGCTCGTTAAACTACAACTGTTATTACCACTGTGATTGCTCCCACTTACCCTTGATATGGAAGGGCTGCTTATGCCTTCTCAGATAAGGGAGCTGCTGGTCAGTGGCCTTGAGAGCTAGTTTTTTCAATACCTGAATAGAGCATATGTCAGGTTTTGGATTTCTACAATCTCTAAGAGTAACAGACTTTTCATACTGAAAATGGTTAAGAGCATTCAACCAACCCCCTCATTCTCTAGTGAAGAAATTCAGATGTAAAGAGTAAAAGTGACTAGTCCAAAGTCGGTCTGTTCTCTGAGACACTAACCCAATGCTCCTCCATCTCCAAATACAGTGTTCAAAACAAATGACCAGCAATTCCACTCCTACTTATTCAAAAGAAATGTAAACACAGATCTATAAAAAGACATTCATAATGCTCATAGCAGTTTCATTCATAATAGCCAGAAACTAAATAAAGCCCAAAAATGCATTAACAGGTAAACAGATAAATAAATTTTTTTATCTCTGAAAGGAATACTACTTATCAATAAAAAAGAACAAACTACTGACACATACAACATGAGTCTCACAGACATTGAATTGAGAAGAGAGGACAAACATAAAAGGTATTATTATATTTATATGTGGCTCTACAACAGGCAAAACTGTTCTATGGAGATGAAAAATAGAAAGTAGTTATCTGGGGCAGGAGAGTGATAATTGCCTGAAAGGGATTACATGAGAGCTTTCTAGGGTGCTGGCAATATTCTGTACCTTGAGTGATATGGTTATATGGCTAAATATTTGTCAAAATTTAAGCCTACACTTAAAATCTATTTTTATTGTATGTAAATTATATCTTAATAAAGTTGATTTAAAAAAAAGATAAGTCCATACATTTGCACTGTCTTTTTGTTACCAGAGCACTTTCTCATCTTTCGTCTGTTAGGAGAAGGGAAATATCACCCCTCTCCTTTGTAGTTTTTATGTAGGCTCTTCAGCTGGGTCTAGGAACCAAATTAAGACAAGATAGATTAACCGGAGAAAAGCATACATGTCTTACTAATTTCACATATACACAAGTACTCTCATCAAGGAGTGACGATCCAAAGAAATGGCCAAAGCAAGATGCCTTTATACTTTTTAGACAAAGAATGACAAATTTATGAAGAAGTTACAGGACAAAGGGATCTCTGGGCTCAGAGCAGTGAATTTTAGGGAAGTCACTGGTAGATATATGAGGGGAGGTGTAAAGGTTCTGAAAGATAAGGATGATATTAGGAGTTTATTTACTCAGGTCCATTGCAGCACCACTTCCCAGTCTCCGATGGTAAGCACTACACCTGTACTACTTTGATACTGGTAAGGGGAAGGCAACCATTCTAAAGGAACCTCTATAGCCTGCTAAACACAGGAAATGGCAGGGCATATAAACTTTCTCCAACTAGAGTTGTTCCAATGTTTTCAGCTTAAAATAATCAATATACCCATGGGCATAGTCTGGATTTGCATACCCAAAACCTCTTCACATTGCACAACCACCTCACAACAGCCCTGTGAAGTCAATGAAGCCCAGTGAGAGAGACTGTTTCCACCTTGCAGGAGAGAAAACTGAGGCCAACAGACTGTACCCTCAGCCACCTAAGGCAGGTACTGGGAATGTCTCTGTAGCCATAGGACCTGGAGGGCATGAAGTCCACCCTTTCTTTCCCAAAAACACTGTAGCTTAAAGGAGCAGGGACCCGTGAGTCCCACCATGAATCAGTGGCAGGATTGAGACTAGGGCCCTGGACCTTTGGCTCCCTCTGCCCACATGGCTGCTTAGCCTCTTCACTGTACTTCAGAGCCTCCCCACCTTTCCTCTCTCATCCCAGGGCCTTCTCCTGCTGCTCCAGGGTGTCCTCAGGTCCCTCTAGTGGCTTCAAAACTGTCTTTCTAAAGCAAAGCCACAAATCCCAGTTCTGCATTCTTTCCCCCCCATATAAATTCTGGGCTCCTCAAGCTCTGCTTTCAGCTAGTTCTCAAGGACTCCAAGGTTGCGATGAATTTGGTTTCTTACGGAATAGTTTCTAGGACTGTTCCACCCAAGGGCATTTGCCACCCCCAAAAGAATAAGACTTTAGTAATTATACAAAAAATTAAAACTTCATTTTTCACTTAGGATTGTCAGAGGTCTAAGAAGATTACTAACATCCAATGTTGGCCAGAGTAAGAGAAAATGGGCACCTTCATACAGCAGTGTTTATATTTTTATGGTAATTTATCGTAAACTT
>PVJO010024482.1:0-24299 GCA_004026905.1 Hystrix cristata | reverse complement strand
GGGCAGGGCTAAGTGTCCAATGGGTGGCCCTGCACAGTGTTCCTCCCCTCCCGAGTGTCTGTACAGGTGGCCACCGTGGTGCTCCACAGTCTTGCAAAGCCCCAACTTGAAAGATCCAAGTGGGACTTGTGATGAGAAAGAATGGCAAAAAGCAGCTAGTCATGACTGCCCTTCCTGGTGACCTTCTGTGGGTGCCACTGCCCAGAACCCCTGGGACAGCTGACATGGTTCCATCCATTTCATGGTTCTGCATCTGTAGTCCACATGCCCAATACTTGGTATAAACAACCCTGTCCTTCTGTTTCCTAAACCAGGTGGTCAAGTCTAAGGTAGCTTAGGTGAGAAGCTGTGGGGTAGCCTGGGTTGTTTCGGGTGTCTAGTGCCCTATACGGGGACCCTTTCTTGAGAAAGGGCCATGCTCCATCTCTATGCTCCCCAGTCCCAAGCAGGCCTGGAGAGAATTCTTTGACCTCAGCTGTCCTCTGAGTCAGGGTTCATCCTAGGATCTTTTAATTTTCTGTGATGTCCTGAGTGCTGCTTTGCTCATCCCTCCAGCCAAGTCACTCTGCTGTGGTCATGGGAGATGGATTATTTGACATGGGCATTTGGCAAATGACAGCTCAAACTTGAATCTGCAAGAAGGGGTTGTTGGCAGAAGCTCCCAGCCATCTATCCCCACACGATGACGCCCAGCCCCAGCATTGGCTCCACCCCTTTAGGGCTTGCAGAACAGCTCTAATCTCCTTGATTGCTGATCTTCTCTGGGGTCCAGTGGAACCTGAAGGAGGGGCAGCTAGACGCCATGGGGTGCGCTGTGGGCTTGTTTCCTGGGACGGCCAGTTATAAACTTGGGCTGAAGGGCATTTGAGGAGCTTGTGACCCGACAAATCACCAGTCAATCACTTTGCCAATGTGTGAGGGACCACACACCACTGTTTGCTTTTGAAACACACTTGTGTTGGCCCACACCAGTGCGTGCACGGTAGCCTCAGAGCTGGCCTGGGGAGTTTTTCTTGGCTCAATCGTGGATCTGTCTCTATTTTAGACCCAGGCCACAGAACAATGGTTCGCAGAGACGGCAAAGGGGAAACGGGGCTATTGTGACCAGATCCTCCCCCTCCACCACTGGCTGTTGCATTCCCACCTCTCTGGGGTGTAGACAGCCTCTCTGCTCCTTGTCCCTCCAGATCCCGAGGCACCAGAGAAGGAAAATTTTGGAGTAGCCCACCATAAAGCTCAGACAACTGTGATCTGTTTTATTCTGAATTTATTTTTTCCCTGTCAGCTCAGAAGAACTGTGATTGTGTATGATTCCTCAGACCCCACAGATGCTCGGGGCTGCAAGGACACCATAACTCCTGTCTCCCCTCCCAAGCTAGTGGTGTCCGTTATTTTGTTGACTTGTTGTCCATTTCCAAAACTGTTCCAACTTGTCCTCAACATCACCTGTAAAAATCAAATCTTGATATCCAACTCCAAAACCTTCAAGCTGCTCACAGCTCCCCGCAGGATCAATTCCCAAGACAAGCTGCCAAGTACTGTACACAGTTGTTGAGGTGGTACATTGTGTGCTGCTGAGGCTCACCATTCTCTACAGAACCACACTGAGGCCCTATAAAATAAGCAAAGTGTTCAAGGCACTTCACCATGGACGTCCAAGCCTCACTTCACAGTGGGTGGCTGGGCTGAAACTGCACCTTTAGCTTTAGTGTATCTGGTCTCACGGCCTGTAAGCCGATCTTACAATTTCTGCAGTTGTGTGTTTGCACAACTTCTTCTCTTAGGAAAAGGGGCACTGCCTCCCCCCCATCTGCCTGGTTGTGCCTTCCCAAGTCCTGCAAATCCTACCTGCTTTGCCACCTTTCTTGATGCCTCTGGGCTCACACACCTGGAAGCCATCGCAGCCCTGGTTGTCAGTGGACTTGGGAGCTCACCTGGGCGCCACAGGGATTTTAGTTCTCTTGCCCAGCACTCAGGGTCTCCACCCAGACTGTGCACATCAGGAGACAGCCCGAGTGCGATGTCCCCTGGGTTTCTTCTACCCTGACACAGAGCCGAGTGCCCAGCACACCCTTGCCTATTGTCTGGCTGGTTCTAGTGGCTTCGTGAAAGGCCCACTCCCCCTCTCTCACCCCCTTGCTATTTTATTCCAGTTCCTGGAATTTCATAATAACAGAGATGGTTCCAGAAAGCTGACACAGGCCATTTCCCCTAAACAATCTTGTGTTTTCATATGACATGCTGTGGAGCTTGCTATTTAAAAAAAAAAAAAATCCCTGTTTTCGGGTTCCATCGGACGCATTCCAAATAATAATAATGACAAGAAAACAATAATCACTTCTTTAGTGCTTACTGTTTATACACAGACAGAACCATATATCATCTTACTTTATCCTCGGCCTGTCAAGGAGGTAGATATTTATACTTCCCCAGTTATAAATGAGTAAAAGAAAGGCTCAAATAAGTAAAGTGACATGTGTCTGGTCGGGCTGCCAGTGAGAGGAGTTGAGCCCAGACCTTAGCCAGTGTTAGGACAGGATTTGTGTGACTAGAAAGTCACTTGGGGTTCAGGGAAGATCCTGACATGGCCAGAGACCTCAGGACTCAGAGTGCATTGCCAGAAACAACTTAATAAGAAGTCTTATCTTGAAAATTAAGTGATTGGACTGGGTCCCTTCCTATTCTAAGAATTTATGCAACTATACAAAAGTAAAGACACGTGGCCCTTGCTTTCAGGAATTTACGATCTTATTGAGAGCAGAGTGGGGCCATTAACTTTGTGGGCAGACAGGACAGCCAGGTGAGTGACTGAGCTGGAGGTGAAGCATGTCGGGGGGTCTGCGAAGGGGACCCCAACTCTCTACAAGCAGGGCGAGCTGGATCGCCAGCTGGAGGACGCCTTTCCTGGAAGGACAGTGAATTTGACCTTCCCAACAGGATCCCCAAGGCCCGCCGGTCAGTGGCACAAGTCACAACCCCAGGATGTTTATCAGCCAGGCCATTGTGACCCTTCGGGGCGAGATGTTTCTCAAGCAAATTTTTTGGAATTTTGGTGGGCTCTGACCTGCAGTTTTCACTTCCAAAATAACTTGACTTTTCTAAAGTGGTAATTTCACTTCATGATAATACTAAACTGAAGCCACATGAACTCTAATTGGAAGCAGGTCTTGGGCTGCAGGGCTGCCAAGAAGCAGTAAGAAACATGCTTATTCTACTACTTTGCTTGAGGCACTCAGCATTTTTGAATGCCTGGGCAGAAATATAGTTTTTTAAATAAAGCCAATCCCTGGGAGAAGAGGGGGAGAAGGGGAGGGAGTGAGGCAGGGGTGGAGGTGGTTAGAAATGGGAGAAGGGGTTTTTTCAATCCAAAGAGAGGAAAATCATACTCTTTATTTTCATATATCAATTTTGCTGCTTGTCCCTGCCGCCTTTCGGAATTAGAGAAGTCGGGATGCTCTACCCGAATGCCTGGGGCACGTGGGGGTGATGTTCTTTCAACTTTCCAGTGGGTACCAGACCGCCTTCTGCCAGCACAGGCTGGGCTGACCTCACCAGGGCAGCAGGGCGTTATTCCTTCTCCCATTTTCCTTCCCACATCACTCCCTTGTCCTATTAATTGTATCCCGATGAGCAAGGCATCGAGTCCTCCCCTCCAGTGGCTGCCGGAGATTGCTTTATTTAATAAGTCTCTCTCGGAGGAGGCGAGACAGCAGTTTTTGCCTTTTCTTTTTCCTCTTTAGAAAAGCAGCAGACATTGTCCCAGAGAAGCCTCAGAAAACACTGACAAAGGAAATTTTTAAAAATCGCTTTTTAGAAATGAAACAAAACAAACCCCGCTCTGAAAGCAAAAATTATATAACAGATTAATTGCACAGCAGAGCTTTCTGCCGGAAGCCCAGGCTGCTTGGGGGCTGCAGTTGGAGCTGGGTAATCACACACAGTGGGGAGAAGTTTCCCTGCCCGCTGCCCTCAGTCTCCTCAAGGCACCGTCTCAGACAAATGTGCTGGATCGGACTCCTGGGTCTGTGGCTCTGTCCTGGCCCGTCATTTCACATCCTCCTGGTGCTGCCAACCTTGCAGACTCCCAGCCTGGGGGCTCCACTCCTGCTGCCATGGTGTCTTGTGTCCTGTGGGGCTGGGTGGCCCTTCCCACTTATTTTTGCCATTTCCAGTCCTGGGTCTTCAGGCTCTTGCAGAAGGAACCTGGGCAAGATTCCAATTTTCTCTTTTCCACTTTGCACAGTGAGAAAGGGGCATGTGATGGAGGAAAACAAAATTCTAGGTCTCAGCTTTGACTGTTGCTCATAAAAAGCCTACAGTACCCAGGGCTGGAAAAGAAGAGCCCAAAGCTTGGGTTGAAAGAGAAAAGTTCTGAAGGGAAATGTTCAGAAATGCAACCACAGCGCCTTAAAATAGATACAACTCGGTGACTTCCGATGGCAGGGAGTTCAGATAAATAGGACATTGTGTCCCTCGGTGCCCATCCATAGATTTCCCTATGGTGGTCTTTGATGTTTGCAATGGAGACCCCATTGTGTTCACCCTGCTGTGGTCTCTGGGGATGGCACAGGTGCCAGAGGTCCCATGGGGACACATATGCTTTCTCATATCCCCAAGGACCGTGGGGCCCTCGAGCCCCCAAAAGCAGAACATCTGGTCTACTTCAGCAGTTTTTTTTTTTTTCACAAGTTCAACCAGTCATCTGGATGTTTTGTCTATGCAGTGCCAAACATCTGGATTACTAGATGTTTTGGCATTGTGTAGATAGGAATTCGATTTTTTAACAGTTATTTCTCTTCCCTTCTGAGAGATTCTTTTTACCAGCCTTCCAGTACAATGGAGAAGATACAAAGGCTTTTTTTTGTCTTTTTGGCCGGTAGATTTTCTCAATAGAATTGCATTTGTGTAATCACTGAAAAACGGACAATGTTGCTGATTACTTTTCTTAGCGTATTCTCATAACCTTAAATTATCAGTTTGATTACTTTACGTCTCTGGCAGCATCCACACAATCCTAAATCAGCGGTTTGACTACTTTGCTTTTTCATGGTAGACCAAATTGACCAAAATAATATGGTGTGTTTGTCTGAAACATTCCAAATTCATTTCAAAAGAATTAGAATTTTAATGGACTTTGCAAGAGCTTAAATACAGAATCAAATGACTCTTGAAAATAATTTATGAAGATAAGGTTATCTCTGGATTTTAATGCTTATTAAGTAAGATCCTGTGATGCGGTTTTTGCAAACTTTAATAATCGATCAGTGGTAATGACAGCAGCAGATAGTAAATTCTAGGACTTATTTTGCATATCTTTCTCTCTAGGTTCTAGACTGTCATTAGACAATGATGTACTGATTTGCACCTTGAAAACTCCTAGTACTTCCAAACATCACCAAATTAGAAAGACCCTTCCTTCTCTCCTCAATTGTGGGAAATATTGTTAACTTGGTCCATTTTTTCTGTGCTAATTGCTGCTGTTATTGGGGAGGAAGGAACATATCAGAGAAGGACCTGCCCAATTCTGAATGCAGTGTCCCAACCCTCAGCCAGTCCTTCCTCCGTGACGGGAAGCAAGGGAAGCAGACAGAGGGAGGGAGGGTCTGGCCAGGAGATCTGCGAGGCCGGGATTCTTCCTCTAAACTGAGCACAGCAATCATAGAACCACAGGCAGGAGGTTAAGTGTGTGAGCACAGAGGCGGAGTGTGACCAAGAGGCCACAGCAGGTTGAGAGTGATCAAACACCAGTCCTTGGCGAAGATCTCCAATGGGGACTTTTGAGGTCAGGGCAGCTGAGGGGATTCCAGGGTGTTTTTATGAGCTTGATAGGTTGTCCAGTGGCAGGCCAGATTATGTAAAGAGCCAGAAAATGGACAACACTTGGGACCTTCCTTCACTTACTCAGGGCAAAGTCTCTTCCTTCCCCCAAGTTTGTGGTTCTGTACAAGAAATGATGCTCCCAAAACCCATGAAGATTCCCTATGGGTAAAAAACAGCTGCTCAGTCATTGCCGAATCTTATTTATCCTTGCTCCATGACCAAACTGTGCCCTTAACTGGAGTAGACAGAAGCATTGTAACCAGATGACCACCAGGATGAATAGAATTTACCTTTTCAGTAAACGAAATCTCAGAGTGAAATTCAAGTTTTCAAAGGATAAAATATGTATCTAGGACTTTGGGCTGTTTCTTATTGGCCTTATTTTTCAAAATGGTGCCCCCTTTCTCGTCTCTCTGTTGGTGCAATTTAAGGATGCAGGGTAGCTGGCATGACTGTGCTAACCCTGCAGATGTGCAGAACCATCAGTGCCTGCTCCTTGCATTCTGCATCCGGCCTCTCCTAAGGGCCAAGCTTTGGCAATAGGATGAGGTAGGGAGGAGGAAGCATTGTAAATTCCTCAAATGAACTAACTGTTCCCCGGTTCTATGCTATAGAACACTGCTGGGCATTCAGCAGGTGTCCGATCGAATTTCTGATTTTTCTCACATGTTCTAGGCCTCAAGATATTTTGGTGTTGTCCTAGCCATCCCCATATGGTAGTCATGAAGATTTGCCTTTATTTCTCTTCTTTTGCCCCCACCCTTTTTTTCCTGGATCATTTCTGAGTAGGTGAGCTGGGGATCAGTCTAAATCACAAGTTGAGGAGCTTCTGGGTAGCATTTGATTTATACATTATTTATACACATTTTGATACATTTCCATTATGGATAACATCCTCTGTGCATCCAGTGGACTTTCTTAGTGCCAACTCTTTTTACACACTGCATGCCCTGGAACTTGGAACACTTAGCTTACAGTATTTGCCATGCAATGAAAGGACTCAGAAAATTAAGAAAAATATGAAGGAGAGATGCCTGAGCTAGGACAGTAAAATCATTTGAAAGCACCAAATCCTAGCCACTAGAGCACCAGGGAAAGATAGAGTAAAATCCTTTGAAAACTATAGTTCAAATGTCCCCAGCAATCTTGGCCAAAGGGAAATATGATGTCTCCTAATGGGATGAAGCCTTTTCCCTGGTGCCAAAATATGTTTGGAACATTATACAGAGCCTGGTGCCTAAGACCATCAAGTACAATGAATGTCTTCAGCTTGGGCTGCATAGAAAATGCAAAAGCTGGCTTCAGCACACCCATAAAATAAAATAAAATAAAATCTGAGAGCATTTGCCCATCATGGTATGTATTTTTCTAGGAACCGTGGGAGCTAGCTGGCTTTGCTCAACCAGTGTGAGCGTCAGGGTAAGTGAGATCCTATCATGAAGCTAAGCAAAGCCCGATTCTTCTTGTGGCAGTTTCCAGGACAACAGCACCAGCACCAGAAATGAAGATGAGATTTCTCCAGGCCAAGATGGAAGTCCCAAGAGCAGAGGAGCAGCTGTCCACCCTGGGACAGAGGCAAAACCCCGGCCAAATGAAGGTAACTCCTAGGCTTAGGTGCTTAGGGATCAGGGCTCCCTTTGGCCCCCAAGATGCAAGTGTGCAAGTCCCTGAGTATTTATGCCTAGAATCAGGTGAGAAATGACAGGGCAACACCCAACCCAGCAGGTGGTCATCTGGTAAAATAACCAAAGTTGGTGGAAGTTTGGAGACTATGAGTTATAATTTTCCACACAGAAATAACAAAGCCTCTGCCTTAAAACTGTTTCTGAAGCAATCTGTTCCCTCTTTTTTCCCTATTTGTAACACATGCCCCCAGCAAACCATTGCCCCCAAACTCCCGAGTTGTCACTAAATACAGATTATCACTGAGCTATATATCATGTCTTTTAAATGGTATATATAGGCCATTTATATTTAATGGAATTGGTAATACGCTTGAATTTAGATCTACCATTTTATTATGTTGTTTGCCCCCCCTGTCTCTCTTCCCCCCTCCCGCCACTTCCCTGCCTTGTTTGGAATTATTTGAATAATTTATCTATTCTTTTTTGGCTATATCTCACCATACTTTTTGTGACTGTTTTTAGAGATTATTAACTATTTAGACTGAAAGTTAGGTATATTATTTTACTTCCTATAAGATACAAGCGAGCTCAAGATGCAGATAACTTTAACTCCACATAGTCAACGTATGTATTACCCATTTCCCCCAAAATAAGACCCAACCAGAAAAATCAGCCTTGAAAACTAGAGATCAGAAATGCCAGCTGCAATCGGCCTGTCCTTGCCTTACCTGCCATCACTAGTCTCTTGCTCGGTGGCTACTCTGTAAGGTAGGACTGAATACAAAGTATGTTTTCTGACCACTGTGGAATTCAATTTGAAACAAATTATTAAAAGATGACTAGAAAATTGCAATATATTTAGAAATCAACACAACTAATCATTTCGTTATGGTTTTAAATGATGACGTGTCTCTGGAAATGTAATAGCATTGTTTGTCAAGCAACTACTGCATGCTAGGTGATAGCACACAGCACAGGTTCCCCCCACCTCACTAATTATTCAGTCTACAAACAATTACTAAGCATCTTTCATGTGCCTCTTTTCTGGCTCCAAAAATAGTGTAGAATAATGGGCATTTGCTTGTGGGGCTTCTAAGCTACTTGGAAAGACAAGACAGGACAGATGTAATACACAGAAAGTCACAGTGCCCATGGGGTGAGATGGGTGCTCTGGGTAGGATGGGGCTGTTTTAGTTTGGATGGTCAGGGACAACTCTTGGAGGAGGTGACCGTTGAGTGAGGAAATGTATTCTAGGCGGGCTTATTGGGTCCCCAAGACAAGGTGGGGGTGGGGGACACCCCCCCACCCTGGCACAGTGTCCAGGGTGGCTGGTGTGGGACAATTACAGGGGCCAGGGCAGGGAATGAGTTGGGAATGGTAGCCAAGCAGCTTAGGTTTGCAAGAAAGTGTCCTGGTCCCGATTGCTGTGGCGAGCGCTTGGGTGGGATCAAGTTTGCCATTTGTACTAAAAAGTGCTCACTGCCTGGTCTGAAATGAATGAGGGGTCCGGGGAAGCCAGAGAGGAAGCCCTTGCAGCCACCCAGGTGAGGCTGATGGTTGCCTGTGGACCAGGCTGGTGGTCAGTGATGGGGAGAAGTGGTCCGATGTGGGTAGAACCCACATTTTGAAAACGGATTGAACATAGTGGGGTGAAAGGAAGAAGCAGGCTTATAGTCTGCTTTTTTCCTTATTTTATTTGCCACTCATCCCCCAACAAAAGTCATTGAGCGGTTCTCAGAACCAGCTCTGCGCAAGGCCCCGAGATACGGCTGTGAGCAGAACCCAGACGGTGCCCTCGCCCTCGGGATGGAGAGGGAACACAGAGGAGCAGAGGAGTTAGCCAGATAGGAAATGTGGAGTAAGGAATTTCTCCTGGGATGAATGCGCTAAAGGAGTGGTGCTGGGAACTGGCAGAGAGGGAAGAAGTGGGCTAACTGGGGAGGAAAAGTGTGGCGGTTGTGTTGCAGAGGAGCGTGGTCATCTCACTGCAGGTGGTGGCCAGAGCGGAGGGGCTGACGAGGCCATCACAGCAGGCCTTGAGGGCCGCACCACAAACCACAGGAACTGCTTCTGTCCCTGTCCCCTAAGAGAAATGGGGGTCATGTGAATGTTTTAGGTGGTGACAGGCACTCACGTAGGAAATGGTTTGCAAAGAGGTCATCAGGACTGGTGGTGGTGAGAGGCACCTGCTCCTGTGCTCACCTTTGGTCTCTCGGGCTGCCACCTTCTCCCTTTCCCAGCTGTTTGCCCTGATGTCTTTGTAACCTGCCTCCAAGATGGAGAAGGCCAAAAGATCTATAAGCCCTGTTTCTTATCTTTTATTTTGCTTCTTAAATGATTTATACCTAGGTTTCTCATATAATAGAAACCACGTGATATTTAAACTTGTATTTTTGACTTACTGTATTTCAAGTGATCATTATGGGTCTCTTAAGGTGCATCCATTTTCCTACAAACAATTCAAGCTTATCCTTCAAGGGCAGAGTAGTACCCCATTGCGCATCAATACCACATTTTCTTTATCCATTCACATCTGTTGATGGACATATAGGCTGCTTCCAAGATTTAGCTATTGTGAGTTGTGCTGCTGTAATCACAGGTGCGCGTGTGACACTGTAATATGATGACTTGAACTCTTTCTGGAAGATGCCGAGAAAGGAAATAACTGGGTGCAAAGAAATGTCCAGTTTTAGTTTTCTGAGGAATCGCCACACTGACTTCCCTTAGTGGTTGTACTGGTTTACATTCTCAACAGTGTAGAAGGGCTCCTTCCTCCCTGCAGCCTCGCCAGCATTTAGTATTTGATTTCTTGATGATGACCGTTCTTTCTGGGGTAAGATGGAATATCAGGGTTATTTTAACTTGCATTTCTGTAATGGCCAGTGACGCTGAACTTTTTTTCATGTATTTATTGGCCATTCGTACTTTTTCTAGGAGGCTCTAATTAGTCCAGTTGCCCATTTTTCTGTCAGCCCTACACTTGAAGTCATACCTGAGCATGCTCTCCTCCTTCCTGGCCTGTTTCCAGTTCCTGGGGTTTCCATTTGCTCTAGGGGACACATGCGAAGCTCCACTTACACTGTAGGGCCTTTGCTGTCCCATCCAAGCTGCTTCTGTGACACCTCCCCCAGAAAGGGTAATCCCCAAGCAGCATGTGCCCTCCCTGTGGCCCTCGCAGAAGCCTTTTTTCTCCACCCCAATCCTGAGTGACACGGATTTAGCACAAGGAATGGGTCCCACGCTGGGCCATGGGGACCCAAAGAGTCACAAATGGTGGGAACCATTTCTAGGAGAATAGGCCTCGTGAGAGTCCATGGTCTGGTGGCAGGTGAGTGGTGTCCCCTGGCGGCTGGTTCCTCCATTTCATTCCTGAGATGTGGGTCACCTCTTGTCACTTCCTCTCTGGAGTCTACAAAGAGTCAGTTGCAATTGTAATGGTTTCCTTCCTGCTCTCTGGAGCACGTCTCTCATCAGGGCCAAGGGTAGGTGGGCAAGGCCTTTTCTTCACTGTTTTTTGGATTCTCTCAAAACCTCTAAGCAAGGGAGAGGAAAAGTTAAAATAGGGGCTAAATGGAAAAATGAGGATCTCGAGGAAACAGGAAACTTGACATGCTGTGAGGTTTCATTTCTCATGTGCAAAGCACATTTTCTTCAACCTATCATTTCTGAAATAAATGAGCCACGATCATTTAATGTGAATGCATCCCAGACCTGGGTTGGGCCCTTGTAATTTGGAATCAAAAATGACTGACGGGTTGACGGAAAAGTTCTGCCAATAAATTACATACATCCTGTTAGTTCAGTCTCATACCTAAAAATATCTTTAGAGTCTAAAGAGAAGCTGGCAGTGGCTACAGATTGACACAAAAAAATTCCACCATAAAAAAGCTAAGCAAAATTATATCCACACTCCCCAAGCTGTAGTTAAAATTAATTCGTTTTGAGACCAAAGTCAAATATGCCAGTACAACATGTAACTCATTGAATCCATTTGGTACAATGTTAATTTAAACTAGGTTTTTGGCATTGTGTAGACTCAGCATCTAGATAGATTTGGGTGTCATTTTCAATAGAAGCCTCAAATATTACCCTCTGGTAGGGGTGGGCTGCGTGTAACTCCATAAGTGTTTATTTCAGGAAGAAGCTAGGTGATAGCAGTAAAAATGGTGGGGTTCTAGTTCTAGACTGTCAAATTTGGCCAGTGATGTGCCAAATTTGCTTCAGTTTTTCCATCTAAAAGGCAGGTCCCTTTTAATTCCTGCCATACCAGGCTGCTTACTGCCCTGCAGCCAGAAGTTACTTCCACAAAATTAGACAAGGTACCGGTCTTTCCCACAGGAAGCAATTCAGAGCCTTAGACCTTCTTGGATTGTTCTTTGGAATTGTCTTCCAATTCCTGGCAGAAAACCAGCATCTGGTTGTAAAGGAGCTGGGGCCGGAGCCGGAGCCAGAGCTGTGCATGACCTGGGCTGAAATGGGGACGCCGTTTCTCAACTACTGTTCACCATTCTTTGTTGCCAGTAGGGTCAGGTAAAGCTAAATAATTTGTTTAACCTGATCCCCTTTTTCCCTACCTTCAGGGAAAACTCCTATAAGCTCACTGTAAACACAATTATGCCATGCACGGCTCTCATTAATCTAGTACAAACCACAGCCTGACATCCACTGGGCAGTGTTTGCTCCACTTTTTTTCTTAGCGCGTTTTCAGCACCAACTTATAGCCTCATACTTCTAACCCAGAGATGGTTATTTGTACAGCATGATGCTGGGAGAAGACAGAATTGTCCAGAGCCAAGCTTTGCCATTCCAAGAGTGGTGCCGGGGGCCCAGAGATGGTGATGGGTTCCTTTTGGACGGGCCTCAGGGGACTCCGAGTTTACTGTGAGGTGCTGAAAACTCTGCACTGATGGTAAATAGGGGCCTGAGTCCAGGGGTCATCTAGCCAGTGGCTGATGGTCATTCATTTATATTTATGAGACACTCAGTTTATGCTAATTCCAAGCTAGACACAGGGCTGCCATGGTGGACCAGAAAGCTGTGTTGTCTACTTTGAGACTCAAGAGTTTATTGATTTTGGCCTGGAGCCCTATCATATATCCCTGTAGGTTCAGGCAGTAGCTAGGGACAGCCACAACTCTGGGTTCAGAAAAAACTGTTTATCAAAATTAGACAAACCCTTAGGCCAATCTTATCAAAAAAAGGAAAGGAAAGACCCAAATCCACACAATAAAAAATAAAAGGGGTGAAGTAACAACTGACCCTATGGAAATCCAAAGGATCATCAGCACCTACTTCAAACCTATACTCAAACAAGATGGAAAACACAGAATAAATGGACAGATTCTTAGAAACATATGAACTGCCAAAACTGAATCCAGAAAAGAGAATAAGTAAATAACGCAATATCAGCCATTGAAAGTAAAGAGGTAATTAAAAACCTACCAACAAAGAAAAGCCCAGGTCCTGACTGTTTCACAGCTGAATTCTACAAGAAATTCAGAGATGATCCAATACCACTATTCCTCAAACTCTTTAATGAAATCGAAAGGGAAGCAGTACTTCCAAAATCATTCCTGAAGCAAGTATTACCCTGATACTAAAAACCAGAAAAGGATCAGGTCCAACTGAAAAAGAACTACAGGCTAATTTCCCTAATGAATATAGATGCAACAAATTCTCAACAAGGTACTAGCAAACAGAATGCAACGGATTATCAAGAGGATTATACACTACGACCAAATAAGGATTCATCCCAGGGATGCAAGGATGGTTCAACATATGCAAATCAATACATGTAATACACCATATCAACAGAATCAAAGATAAATTACATGATCATCTCAATAGATGCAGAAAAAGCACTTGACAAAATCCAACACCCATTCATGATAAAAACTCTACAGAAATTAGGAATAAAGGGTCTATATCTAAATCTGATAAAAGCCATCCATGACAAACCAAAGGCCAACATCACACTAAATGGTCAGAAACTGGAAGCTTTCACACTAAAATCTGGAACAAGATAATGTTGTCCACTATCACCACTATATTATTCAATATAGTTCTAGAAACACTAGCCAGAGCAATCGGGCAAGAGAAAGAAATAAAAGGAATAAAGGTAGGAAAGGAAGAAGTTAAACTATCATTATTTGTGGATGACATGATACTCTACATAGAAGACCCCAAAAATTCCACCAAAAAACTTTTAGATTTAATAACTAAATTCAGTTGCATAGCTGGATACAAAGTCAACACCCAAAAGTCAATAGCATTCCTATATACCAATAACAAACTCACTGAGAAAGAAATAACAAGATATTCCTTTCACGATCACATAAAAAAATGAAATACTTAGGAATCTAACAAAACGAGTAAAAGATCTTTTCATTGAGAATTACAGTACTCTAAAAAAGAAAAGTGAAAGGGATTTAATAGAAAGATCCCATATTCATGTGTAGGAAGAACCAACATAGTGAAAATGGCCATACTTCCTAAATTACTATACAGATTTAATGCAATTCCAATCAAAATATCAATAACATACTTCACAGAATTAGAAAAAACAGTCACGAAATTCATCTGGAATCAGAAGAGACCAAGAATAGGAAAAACAATCCTAGGCAACAGGAATAAAGCAGGGGGCATCACAATCCTTCTGTGCTAAAAACAGCATGGTACTGGCACAAAGACAGATCCGAGGACCAATGGAGCAGGTGAGAAGATGCAGAAACAACTCCAAACACATTCAAATACCTCATCTTCGGACAAAGGAGCCAAACACCCTCACTGGAAGAAAGATAGCCTCTTTAATAAATGGTGCTGGAAAAATTGGCTTGCCACATGCCCAAAACTAAAAATAGACACATGGCTCTCACCATATACTAAGCCAAAACCGAAGTGGATCAAAGATCTAAACATTAAAACAGAAACACAATCTACTGGAGAATAGGATAGTAAGGAGTTTAGAAGACATAGAAAAAAAATTTATGAACAGAACCCAGATTGCACAGGAAACAATATAAAAAAAAAAATCAATGCTTGGGACCACATCCTATTAAAAGGTTTTTGCACAGCAAAAGAAATGACCAATAGAGTAGGGTGAAAACCCACAGACTGGGAAAAAAATTTTGCTAGCTGTCCTTCAGACAAAGGTCTAACATCTAGAATATATAAAGAACTCAAAAAAAAAAAAATCAAACCCCCCAAATTTAAAGACCCTTTCCAAAAATGGGCATCTGAAATGAACATTTCTCAGATAAAGAAATAAAAATAGCAAATAAATATATGCAAAACTGTTCAACATCATTGGTCACTCAAGAGATACAAATCAAAACAATGCTTATTTTCCATCTCACTCCAGAAAGAACAGCTATTATAAAAAAAAAAATAACCAATAACAAATGCTGATGAGGCTGCAGGGTAAAAGGGACCCTTCCTCCACTGTTGGTGGGAAATTTTCCACTGGAAATCAGTGTGGAGATTCCTCAGAAAACTACAACTAGAGGTTCCATTTGACCCAGCTATTCCTCTGCTTGGTATCTTCCCAGAAGAATCAAAATCATCATACCACAGCAATATATGCACAACCATGCTCATAGCAACACAATTTGTAATAGCTAAGTCTTGGAAACAATCTCAATGCCCAACAACTGATGAATGGCTAAAGAAGATGTGGTTTTTCTACACAATGGAGTACTACTCTGCCATAAAAAAGGATAAACTAGAGACATTTGTAGGTAAATGGATGCACCTTGAGAACATACTCTTAAGTGAAATAAATCAGACACTTATGAGTATACATCGAACTATTTCTTTGGTATGAGAAACTATAACTGTAAATAAGGACAAAGTTATAATAGATATTATGTAAAAAAAAGGATAGTATTCAAACGAGAAGAGAACTAGATAGGGAGGAAGGGGGAAAAGAAGGAAGGGAGAAAGGAAAAAATGGAAAAATGGAAAAATGTAAACCTGTTGCAAATAGGGAAGGGTGGAGGATTGGAAGGGAGGGGAGGAGAGGGGAAAAACACCAAGCTATATCATGTACAGGTACAAAATAACCATGTTGTATATGATCATTATTGTATACAATGTACCAATACATGTTCTTGGTTAAAAAAAAATCTTTCATCTATAACCCACAACAAAGACACCCACATTTAATCTCAATGCATGGAGAACACTTGTGCATAAATATGACATATAACAAAAGTATTACTGCATATAAAAAAGCTACAGAAATACTATTTGCTACAGTATGGGGCACACTTTTTTTCTTTTTTTTTTTTGAATGCTGTGTATGACCCTCTGCTGTTGAAGGTGTAGGGTTGGTTTGTAGCCAAACCTTCCCTGGAACTTATGGTATGGCAACTTTGGCAGATTTGTGATCGAATGCAGGTTTTCAAAGATTTGAAAGATTGTGGTGTGGAGGATGAAGAACCAGCTGTTGTTGCTTGCTTGAGGGGCTGGGGACCAAGCCGGAGGGAAGTGGGCTTAAATGGTTAATGGCTGAGATTAAGTGTAGGTGGAAAAGCTAGTGGCAAAGGCTGCCAGCTGGCATTGACAAAACTGTCTTGGGAAATGAAAGTGGGGGAGGATGACAGTCCCTCAGAGAGGCCTACAGCACGGGGTCTTCTTGGGGACTTGTGGGGAGAAGGAGCCAGGCTCACTGCAAAGTGGTCTCAGTTGGAGTGGAACCAAACATACCCCGAAGGAACAGGATATGTATGGAAGAGTCCAGGGACTTGTGGGTCCAGCCTCTAGAAGGACCTTTCCCCACCTTCCAGAATCTGGACTCCAGGCCCTCTTCATCCCCCTTTCTTGGGGGATTACAGAAGGGACAGGGACTGTGACATCACACACAGTGGCACCTTGTGTTCTCCGTGCTTTCTGCACAGGAAGGGGAGATATTGATCTGGAAAGGAATTGTCTAGAAAGACCTCACAAGTCTAGGAAGACCTCTACAGATACTCAAAAAACACCACACGGGAATGAGTAGATTTGTCATGTGGTTCTTTGGATGGCAGAACTAGAACTAGAACCAGAACTAGAACCAGAACCAGAACCAGTAGGTGATAGAAATGGAGAGGGAGAACTTCGAAGAGTAGATGCTGCCCAAGCCTATTGAATGGGATCTAGTTGCCCAGGATTGCTCTGAAAAATGGGTGGATCCATTTCTGTCCGTGCTGACCTTTTCTGAATTCCTCATTGCACAGCACAGTGTATTACTCTTGAAGGTCTCATGAGAAAATTCTGCACAGATTAAGAAATAGCGTTTGGTAACTTGAATTTCTCCCAATTTCCAAGATCTCACTCAAGGCTACCAGGGGCTCAGATTTAGGAAGATCCAACAGGGACACATGGATGGGGACATCTCTGAGCCCTGCACTGACAGACATGTACCACAGCTTAGACCCGCATAGGGAACCCCACAGCCAAGAGTTGATCTCATCAATTTCTCCAGGCTGTCATCTCCCAGCTCCTCTTCCCATCTGACACGGTCTGTGCCGAATTTTCCAACTTTCTGGAATCCTCTCTGCCTCTCCACCATGGCCCTCGTGTCCACCACCCAAAGCCTTCTCCACAAAGCCTTCATGACTGCCAGGACCATGTTCTATCCTGATGCCCATCACATATCTGTCTGTGGTTGTCATTTGGGATTTCTTATGCTGTCTGATGGCATCTCCTGGCTAGGCCTTTAACTATGGGCACCAGTGTGATAATTCCCCTTACCAGCTGGATGGCACTCTTCTGTGGGCAGAGGTCACACACTCTGTTAGAGTGTGCCTTCCATTCATCTGATACCGGCCACTAGGTGAAGGAGACCTTCCTTCGTCCACCTAGTCTCTTTATAATACTGTCCCAGCTCAAGCCTCTTATTTATACGAGCAGAGAAAGTATCACAGATAACAATGATGAAAATATTTCTAGATGCTTACGACAGGCTCCTGGCCTTTGAAACATACATGTTTCTACTTTTGGTTCATTTACGAAGAAGTCCCAAGCACTAACTGCTGGGGTCCATTAGCCCTTTGAAGAACATATACTGTTCTCCCCATTGCCTTCCTTCCATTTTTGTTTTTTTCAGGACAAGGTCTTACTATGTAGGTTCAGGTTGGCCTTGAGCTCACATGTAGTCCTGGCTGGCTTCAAACCCAAAAGCAATTCACTGTGTGGCAGTTGTTCACTGACCTCATTTCTGTGTGGCTGGCAACAATCTGGAACTGTGTGTGGCTGGGCAAGGATCGCAGGGTCTTCCGTTTTCTTGTGGGCTTGTAGTGGCCTAGAACGAGCTATGCCTCTCTGACGTCTCCAGCAAGACTTCTAGTCTTTTTCTGTAATCCACTTCCTTCAACACTCTTGGTTTGTTCTGCCTTGCAGCCTGCCTTCCCCCTTCTTGAACCACTTAAGCGCTGTGGCCTGAAGCCCCTACCTTGCAGTTCTTCGTGCAGTGGTAAAGGGTGGGGCCCTTCAGGAAACCCTCACAAGGAATACAGTATTTTTGCTTGGAAGCTTGTCCCATACAGGAAATGTGGCGTGATGTGTGGTCACATCAGAGAGAAGCCGTTTCCTCCCACACTCAGGGAGCTTAAGGAGAGTTTAATTATTAAACTCGTGCCTTACATGACCTTCCCTCATATCTTCTCTACCCCATTCCGCACACATACCTCAGTCTTTTCCCCGCTTCCAAACATCTTTTGGAACTGTACATTAACATTAGTGTAAAAGAAATTCTATCTTCTGGAAAACAGAAGTCAAAACCCAATTCCTGCAAACAACTGGAAGAGGACAGAATTCTGGGATTTGGGTGTTGTGACATGAGTCAGTAATTTTCTACATTTTTGTAGGTGAGGAGACTGAGGCCCAAAAGGTTAAATCATTTACCTGAGGCCACACAGTTCATTCATGGTTGAACTGGACTTAGATTTTCCATCTCTGGTTCCTGGTGGTTAATCTTCACTGGGAATGAAGGCAAATCCCAATAGCACATGGATAGCCCTTTCCCCTCCCCGGGCTGGGACACGCTCTGATGAAAATGGTCAATTAACCACTGTTTTATTTGGATGTACTAACCCTGGGATTTGTTTTGAAATTGATTGGCCCTGACTGTTTGCTAGTATCACAAATAGGCTGAAATTATTCAATTGTTATTCAAATTGCATGCGTTCCTGAAAGGCTTATTAAGATGCAAAATTTGGAGAACCAAATAGGTTAGAGCTTTCAAAAGCTGTTTTCTAGAGAAGAATGTTTTCTAGATGACAAATGTAATGATTATTAGGAGTTGATCTTATGCATCCAGTTGGAACACCAGAGGCACTGAGAGGGCTTGTAGAAGATTATATTTGCCAACTCTTTCATCAACAAATCCATGCAATTAGATTTGTTTCAGCAAACATTAATTGAGTGCTGAAGCTCTAACAAGGTGATGTACTAGAGGCAGCATTGGATGGATCTAGAGGAGCACGAAGCCCATTTGCTAATCTGGCAATGGAAAGACACTGATCAGTGTTCTCCAGAACATGCTTTGGGTTCGAGAACACAAATTTCCTCTCCACATGAGACCGATTACTCTTTAGTCAAAGATATGAGGAGCTGACTTCTTAAATCAGGTTCTTATGATCTATTACTTTTTTTTTTACCTTTATTGAATGGATTTATAGTGTCTGTTGGATTCTTTTGATAGAACAAATTCCCCGTGGATAAATATTGTACCTGTGATGGATCCTTCACATACATGTTGCTTTATTGAATAGAATGTTAGTCTGCGATCTATTTTCTCTAAGCTCCTACGAGTGGAAAGCGAGTGAGCCCACCGGGAAAGGCCCACAGCTACTTTGGGTTCTCTTTTGTATTCTGTATATAGATATTAGTAATATCTTTCCCAAATGTCCCCAATTAAAATTCTGTCACTTTAATTCTGTTTCAGTCCTTCCCTTTGACATAATCTTAACTTTGTTGTCCCCTTCTCTTGTTCAAATCTTTTTGCTCTTTTTTCCCCTGTTTCCAGGGTTGCTTTGCACAGCACTTTTGGGGGAGGGAGAATGAGAACAATGCATTATTACCCCAGCGGGGCTGCCCCAGGTCTGGATTTCAGGGCTTGCAGAAGCGTCTACATTCTCAGAAGCAGATGATGTGCCTGGAGTCTTCGTGGCCCTTTGGCCCTCGCTGCACCCTGGACAGTGTCTGCAAGGAGCAGCCTGTGGGCTCCCCTGCACTCCTCTCTGGTCACCAGTTGCTGGTGGGAATGCCAGCTGGTTACCGACCTGCTAGATGCCAAGTGTTTCCTTTCTGCAGTGTTGTCAGGCTTCCAGCTCAGGCGCAGAAAGGCCGACGTATTTTGGCTTATTTCCCACACCTGTTTGATTGTCCGATTAGGTGCGCAAATAAATTGCCCCAATTTCCTCTTCTGCCAGTGGAATCTTTCCAAATCCCTCTAACAGGGCTCCTGAATTCAAGGCCTTACGTTCTTCTCGTTGGAATTTGGGTCCTTTGCAGTCGGGAGGCACCCTCAGCATCTAGGTTACTGCTGTCAGTTATTTTTCGTCATAGCTGGGGAAGCCTTTTTACAAATCAAATTTTAAATCTTAAACAGACCCTCAATTGCAGTAGAATTACTCATCTGAATGGATCTGAGAGCTCGCGAGTGTCCCAGCCTGCCTTCTTGACTCCGTGATGGTGCACCCAGACTGTGTTGTAAGATGGAAGAGGCGACCCTGCATTTTCTCATTTAGTTTTGGCAAATTTTACGCTTCACAGTGTGTATTTGTGTGATTCAGGGTTTTTAAATAATTTTTATTCTGTACCATTTTCCTTTGTGAACCAATTTTAGGACCTTGCGAGCATGACTGATTGGATTAAGTTTGGGAAAAGGACAAACACAAGCAACATCCTGCCCTGTTTCTTATCTCCTTCCTCTTCCTCCCTGGTACAGATTCCAAGAAGCATTTTTTTGTTTTGGTTTTTTTTTTTTTTTTTGGTGCTGGGGAATCGAACTCAGGACCTTGTACTTGCAAGGCAAGCACTCTAACCACTGAGATAAATCCCCAGCCCTGAAGCATGGTTTTTAAGTCGGTGAACTAGACTACTTTCCATTCTATGCACAAGGGAACCCAGATCTGCAGATACACTGCCTTGGTGGTCAAGGTCATACAGATGGTTGGTAAGAGCAAGAAACTGAACATCTACTCCCGACACCCACACGCCATTGCCTTGGAGGGAGCATCTTGGCCTTCCCTTCCTGCTTTTCGTTCCAAATCTCCCCCTAGCACCTTGTAAATATTTATTGTCCATGTCTGGTGCCACTTAGTTCAAACTGAGCGCAGATTTCCTAAGGATCTGTTGCCAACGATTGCGCCTGGAACTCTACCCACTCCTGCTGCAGTCCAAGGCTCACTCCCACCCCTAACACGTTTCCATTGTCACAGGTACAGAAGCTCAGATTGTCCTTGTCACCCATTTCCCTGAGCAAGAGCTCTAGAACAATGTGAGCCTGCATTTGAGACAGTGTGTGCATGTGCAAGAGAGTCTGTCTAGGGGGATCCTGGAATTCATTAACTATCACTAACCACTGTTGGAAACATGTTTACAATGGACCTAGCATTGTGTGAGGCACATTATAAAAATTCTATGTAGTCAACTCTTACAGCAAGTCCTGAGGTAGGTAGTGTTTTCTGTCTTCCAGATGAGGGAGTGTGGCTCCGAGGGACCACACAGCCAGTGGCTGGAATGGAAGTCTGGTCTGTCTGCTCTGAAACACATTCAGGGCTCTTGTGACTCATGGTCATTTGGAAACGGGGCATCCCTACACCCTCTATGGCTCTGTCTGTGGTATAACTACTTATCGTATGTCTCTAGTAGCAGGGAAAAGGTGTGGGGTGGGCTGCCACTTTATGAAGCAACCCTAAAATGATTTTAACCTTCGGTTTAATAGGCAAAGTTTATGGATGAACTTGATCATCCAATTCTGAAATCCTAGGGGAAGCAGGCAGTTTGGAGCTTGAGGCAAGTTTAGGGAAAACAAGGAAATAATACTTCTCCTAGCACGTAATAAAGTTATGGAACTCATTACCTTGAGAGGCTGGGCAGACAGGAAATGTAAATGGATTAAAAAGAGTTTGGACAAATTTATGAATGACAGAGTCATAAAAGGTTTCTAACAGAAGCCGGAATATACGAGGTGTGACTATAAAGCAATGAAAATCTTTTTTAAAAAATAAAAAAATAGGACACATATATCTCAATTATGTCTTTTTTCCCTTTGGAGTAATTGCCTTGGGAAAATACTGATTCTTCCTTATTTTAATATCACTTGTTTGTTGAAAACATTTTTTGGAGCCCTAGAAATCTAGAGGATCAACTCCCAGCCTGTTTTACAGACAAGAAAACTGAAATTTAGAACGCTTAAGGTCCCTTGTTCACAGGTACTGAGCAGCAGGGTCCCAGTTAGAGTGGGGGTCACCTGTGTCCTGTTCGTTTCTCTTTCCTGCCATGTGAAGTTTTCTGCTATGAATTTCTTCAGAGTCTATGGCAAATTCTTTTTAGCTACTCTAAATGTGGTAAATCTTCATCTTTTGTCAAATAAAGCAACTGTCCGAAAGGATTTAGATTTAACTTTGCTTAAGTGTGGGGCTGGGGATTTAGCTCAGTGGTTAGAGTGCTTGCCTGGCAAGCACAAGGCCCTGAGTTCGACCCCCAGCACCAAAAAACAAACAAACAAACAAAAAAAACCAAACAAACTTTGCTTAAGTGTGTGTTCATGCTGTATATTTGTTCAAAACTTGAGTGGCTTTTTTTTTTTTTAATACGAGGCAGTGAAACCAAGCTTATTCTGCTGGGTTGCCTGGCATCTCTGCCAGCCCAGGTAAGGTGAGAGAAGCAGAGGGGTCCTTCCTCCTGAGGCCAGAGGACTGACAGAGGCAGCTCTCACAACTCCCTTCGCAGGCACCCTGCAGAACTAATTTAAATAGCTTAAAGGCGGTTTGAATAATCAAAGTGAGACAAGAGAGCTGACAAAGCAGGGTTCAAACCAGGGCAGAGACTGCAGGGAGAAGAAGAGAACTGCAGAGCTCAGATGAGAAAGTGGAGAGAAGGCGGATCCCCTCAGAGGCAGCACATGTGGGGACCACGATGGATGTCATGAAGATCTGCTCAAAGATGCAGGTCACCGAGAGCTCGGTGGCTCGTGTTCATTCATACCTTGGCCTGCTGAACTCACTCTGATCACAGAATGTCCTTTTCACTTGGATTTCTAAGAAAAATAAGGAGGGGAGGTAAGGGATGGGGGGCGGGGTAGGGGGAGTATAGAGAAATCCCAAAGTCTGAAGTACGCCGGGTGACTTTGCTGCTTAGGGTTGGAAACTTTGCTTCCCCCCAAATGGATTTACAGCCTCGAACCAAAGCTAACAAGGAAAAGACAAACATGTCACCGAAAGGAACATGTTGACATGTGTTGACGTCTCTGCCAGAATTTATAACGCAACCCAGAAGGAACCCTCGGAGCTGTCTGGCTACACATCCTGGTTGATGGTGTGGTTCTGGGCACTCTGGGAGGAGGCGATACCCCGGATGGGGCCAGGCCAGCAAGGACAGCCGGGAACAACTCTAGGGCCTATGAGACTGCAGCTGCTAGATGGATTCACTTTTACTTTTGCGATTTTGAAAGTCCTAACGGTAGACCCAGACGGGATAGAAATGAAAAAGCATGGTTATCAGATTTGGCCAAATCTGTGGAGTGGAACTGGTAGGAAGAGAGAAGCTATTTAATATGTGTCTGTAGACACATATATACAGCATCCATGAACCATACCTCCCCCCCACCTTGGGAGCTTGGCCAAGTCTGCAGTGTGGTGATCGAGAGTATCTGCCATCCTGTTCTGTGTAGAAGCATGCACAGACCCGCCTGCTACTATACACCACCCGTCACACATACAACCCTTGAAACAGAATTATTGTGTCCTTTTGGGTTAAAGGGGGCGGGGAGGGCTGAACCTTAGCTGTAGGTGTGAAGTCACTAAGAGGGAGCTACTTATTCTGAAACCTCTATAATTCTCCTCGGTCCCACCTGGGCTCCATTCCCAGCCCCACAGAGCCTTGCAGATTTCACAGCGATACTAAGGTTCAAAAGGGACCCCAGAATGCTATTTTGAAAGAGACTCTTATTTTCCTGAGGCCCCCGTTGGTTTCCTGAAATGAGTAAATGACACAGTCTCTTCTGCCTTGGGTAGGGGCTGCTGGCAGTATTGCTACCCAGAGTAGCACCGGCCTTGGGGTACAGTTGGGGGTGCAGCTTACTCTGCAGTGCGGTGAAGGTACAGGTACAGAGGGTTGTCTTTGCTTAGGAATGGGCAGCTTTCTGGCTCTCTTTGCTTATCCACGTTACTGAGCACCAGTCTGGACTAGCTCCTCTTATTCCTCCAGTCTTTGTAGAAGTGGCTCTAGATTCGTGGTGGGCAAGGCAGTATGTGTGTCACAGTCAGGCCATGGCAGGCCCAAAGATGCTCAAGTCCAAAGAGGGGACCATCCAGCCAGCCCATCTCCACCCCTCTCCATCCAAACCTCTGCTCTAACTACTTGTGTCTAAACTTGGGATAGAGGAAATCTCTTTGAAAAAGGTGGCAAGTTTTATATAAGGAAATTCATTCGTTTTCAAATTAGAACAACGTTTCAAGTTGAAAAATACCTTGAAACTAAGAAATGGAGGACAAACAATGCCTGTCAGCCTCTGAGAGGAGAAAGTGCATCATCTGAGCCATGAGCAACCCGAGGGCTGACACAGGAGGTTCTGGGTGGTTCTGGGAGCCTCAAGTGTGTTTGCCCGAGGGACTGGTGACTAACTGCGGACGTTACTACTCCCC
>PVJO010024481.1:0-24252 GCA_004026905.1 Hystrix cristata | reverse complement strand
CCATCCCTAGGACCACCGAAGTGATTAATAAATAAATAGCAATTTTTAAAGTTATTTACTTATTTATTTTGGTTTTTCAAGGCAGGGTCTCACTGCATAGTTCAGGCTGGCTTTGAACTCACTATGTAGCCTACGCTGCCCTGGAATTCATGGCGATGATCCTACTGCCTCAGCCTCCCAGAGTGCTGAGATTACACACATGCCCCACCATGCCCAGCTAAGAATAGTAAAATGTTAATGGGAGCAAGTAGGTGGTGAGCATTGGGGTGGCTCACTGTAAGTTTTGTTCAGCTCTTCTTCTGTGCATGTTTACATTTCCATAATAAAATGATTTTAAAAAAACACTATCATCTGAGGCAATGTGGTGACTGAAGCCAGAGGTGATGTACTTTCACCATTAGCTTAATTTTAACTTAAAATCACCAGTTCCCTTTCTTGCAGTCAGCTTCATACCATTTTTAAAGTCAGTACCATGGAAATCAATAAATCTGAATTCCAAAAAAAACAAACAAACAAACAAACAAAAAAAACACTATCATGTATGTCTTTCCATGTCAACGCCCAAGGATACAATTTGTCGTTTTTAATAACCACTTTGATTTCCACATTTTGGATTTGTTAGAAATTACTCAGCTATTTTCCTTATTTATTTATTTTTGGTGCTGGGGATCGAACTCAGGGCCGTACACTTGCAAGGCAAGCACTCTAACCACTGGGCGAAATCCCCTCAGCTACTTTCCTATGGACAGACAGAGGTCATCCATGATACGATCTGCATCCTCCACACAGATGGAGGGAAACAGGCATGTGTATCCAGGGAGAGCAAATCTGGCCCTAGGCTGTTTTTGTAAATAAAGTTTTATTAGAACTCAGCCACACACATTGGCTTAGATATAGTCCATGCTTCCTTCAAAGCTACGGTGGCAGAGGTGCATTACGACACAGATCACAGAGGCTGCAAAGCTGTGCGTATTTACTCTTTTTACGTAAAGCTTGCTGACCCCTAAATGAACTGGTGGTTTTATTTCTACAATGTAGAGCATGAGACCTCAGATTGCTGGGTCGATGAGTACGTAAATTTTTTAAAGCACTACTGAGGGAATTGTTGATGATTTATGATAAAGTACACATATACAAATATACAATTTTTTTGTGGTACTGGGACTGGAAGCCAGGGACTCCCACATTCTAGGTGAGTGCTCTACCACTGAGCTACCTCCCAGACCAGGATTTTTTTTTTTTAAAGATAATGAGTATATTTATCAGTCCCCCAATTTCCTTTCTCTCCACTCCTGAAGTCAGGCAGTTCCTGGATCTGTGTCCTGTCACTATAGATCAGTTTGCATTAGTTTTATATAAATGGAATGTTAATGTGATTTATGTAATATTTTTCTTTGTGGTACTAGAGATCGAACAAACCCAGCATCTTAGCATCTTGAGCTTTTTTATTTTGAGGGAGGGTTTTGCTACGTCACTAAACTTTCCAGGTTTGGCTGGGACTTGGGATCCTCCCGCCTCAACCTCCCAGAGTGCTGGGATTTTGTGAACTGTTAATAGCAGGCTTTAACTGAGCACTTACTGTGTGCCAGGCAAGGGCTGCTCTGTGCCCTCTGAAGGTCACAACACACACAGGGGTGCATGCTGGGAACCTAAGCTACTCAAGGCTGCTCACGGCCAGCGAGAATCACGGCCAGAATGGTGACCACTGTGGTGAGAGCTGACAGGTGAAGAGAAGGACACCATGGGGGCCACAGTCAGGCGGAGATGCCGGGGTGGAATCTCAAAGCCACGTGGAGCTGTGAAGGAGAGGGAAGGATGTGCTAGAGGGGGACCAGCCCTGGCAAAGGCACAGGGGAGGATTCAGAAGAGCCAGCGTCGCTCCTGGGGGGTTCGCCCTGGGCACCAGGTGCCATGGAGAGATCTTAGGAGGGGAGGGCTTTCTAAGGCTGCACGGAGCTCTGTGGGGCAGCAGGACCAGGAGAGGGGCTGGGGCACTGCTGGGAAGGGGTGTGGGCCTCTCCAAGGCCAAGGGCTGCGGGCTAGGGGAGCCTGGCTGCCCGGGACAGGAGGGAGGCGCGGCCGCCGCTGAAAGCCGCTTTTGTGCGGCCCGGGGAGCTCCTGTTTCGTTGACGTTGGAACCTGCTGCTTATTTATCCAACTCGAAGGGAAATTCAGCAGCGGCTGAGGGGAAAAAAATAACCTCGGCTGCCGAGCAAGGAGGAAAGAGGCCCCACTGCCCTCCGCAGCCCTGCCCAGCCCAGAGGGGCCCAGGGACCCGGCTGGCAGCCCAGGCAGGAACCGGCCCAAGCTGCCCAGGCTGAAGCTGGCTGGCCCCAGACCCTCCCTCCCTGACGCTTCTCCCAGGGACGGCCACTTTGAGACAGCCCAGGCCACACCCAGGCCCAGCAGGCCTCTCTGCCTGGCTTCTGCCAGGGGTCCCTGGGGTATTCCAGGCTACTCTTGGGCCCCAGCCTGGCCACTGCAGCCAACAGAGGACCCTGGTACTCGGGCCACCCAAGGCTGGAGGGCAGAAGCCCAGGGAGGACTCTCGGGTGGACAAGTGACCTCCAGCCAGGTACAAGGTGGCTTCCCTGGCCAAGGCAGGTACAGGGAGGAAAGGGTGGGGACGGGCCTCCCACTCTACCCAAGGCCTCCCCTGGGGGCACCAGCCCTTCTCCACGCCCTCACCTTGCCCCAGTGATGTGGGCCTGAAGGCACTGGGCGGGCTTCTCCCGGATTGCCCTGGTTTGTCCACGACTGTGGGCCAAAGCAGGGGACACCCGGGTGGGTGTGGCTCCCTGCCCCAGCCCAGATGCTCAGCATCTCCCAAGCTGGTCTGAGTGATTATGGTTGCTACGGTTGAAATATGTCCCCGAAAGTTCATGTGTTGAAAATTGAATTCCAGAATTAGCGCGTGTGTGTGTCTGTGTGTGTGAGTTACTGGAGAATGAACCCAGGGCCTTTGTACTGAGCTACATCCCCAGCTCTTTTTATTTGGAAACAGGGTGTCACTAAATCATTAAGTTACCCAGGCTGGACTCAAACTTGCAGTCCTCCTGCCTCAGCCTCACAGATTGCTGGGGTCACAGGCACAAGCCACCTTGGCCAGTGCCAGATTTCTTTATCGAAGGTATTTGGCGGGGGGCCTTGGGCGATGATTAGTATTAGATGGGGTCATAGGGTGCCCCTACTGCAGCATTAGTGGCCTATAGTGAGCACGAGAGACCCAAGCTGGCTCTCCTGCTCCTCTCCACCTCTGGCCTCGCAGAGCAGCCAGATGGTCCTCCACCTGCGTGTGGGCGCCCTCCAGAACCATGAGCTGAGGCAACCGGTCTTCTCTATAAACTACCCAGGGCAAGGCGCTCAGTCACAGCAGCGGGCAAGCCTGGGGGGCTCCAAGAGAGCTGCGGGTACACCTCGGTCTCTGTGTTTCATGCTTTGTTCTTCCTCCATCAGCAAATCGCAGATCCTACCTCCACCACTCTCGAAGCCCTGGCCTCTCTCCAGTCCTAGGGCCCCTGACATTGCACTGGGACCCGAGCTCTGCAGTCTTCCCTCTGGCATCCTCCTGGGCTGCAGGACTGCTGAAGCCTCCCACCACCAAGCCTGTCACCTGCGCAGAGCTCGGTCAGGCCTATGAAAGCCTCATGGTCCTCGATCTGAAAGCATGAAGGCCACGTGGGGCTTTGTGGCCCACCCTGCCTCCGCCCCGTGCCTCTTGGACCTCTTGGATGCCCTGCTCTTCCCACCCAGGTGGGTGGGGCAGGCTCAGAGGTGGGGTCAGGCCCAGGGGACACAGCCCTGTCCCAGGTCCTGCAGGGTGGCCCCTGACATTGCAGCAGGAAGGGCTGCTTTTCAACAGTGTGGCCTCTGCATCCTGGTCCCTCCTGGCCCTTTCACACTCATGACCTGATTTCCCCTGTTGCCCCCATCTTGCAGATGAGGAAACTGAGTCCTGGTGCAGCTGAGGGGGGGAGTGGAAGCCAGGCCTGTTCCCTGCCTCCACCTCTGCCTCAGCCTCACTCCATCTCAGCCCTGAGAGCTGTTGGGATGAGGAAGGGGGAGGGGCAGCTGTCCAGGACGGAAGACAACACCCCCAACATGAGCAATTCCAAACATGTCTCCTGTTACTCCTTGTGGTGGACCTAATGTGGTCAACTTGAGCCAGAACACACAGCTGGACTGAGTTGGTGTGATGCTGGGCGTAGAAGATCCACCTGAGGGTTGTTGCTGATGCAACATAAGGCAGAGGGGGAGCCTGAGCTGGTTGGCAGGCTGTTTCCCAGAAGAAGCTCTGCTGTGGCTGGTTCTCCCGAAAGGAACTTGGCTGTTTTCCTTGAAGAAGGAGCTCTGGGCCTTGCTGTCATCGAGGATGGCTGCTGTTGCTTCAGGGAAGCTCTGGTTGTCATCTCTGCTGCGTGCAGCGTATCTTGGTTCCGGTGAAGATTTCTTCAGCCCTCATCTGCAGACACAGACGTAGATGTACACGGGACAGTGCTGTGGGCTCCCAGCCCTCGATTGGATCTTTTGGGTCTCCAGTGCCTAGATGGACATTCAGCACTTCCTGCATTTGGCTTGTGGGTGAATATTGTGGCTTATGAATGTCCTGTATTAAATCTGCTCTCTTACGACCATTGGGTCTAGAAAATCTAACTAAGACACTCCTATCACCATCCCTCAGGGACCCTGCAGGACCAACCTCAGGTGTCCCTCTGAGGCGCTTAGGCCCTCAACACAAGGTCCCAAGACGGTTCAGACCAGTCTCTGGAGTCAGCAGCCCAGATTCAAATTGTGCCTCATGACCGCGTCATCTTAGACGAATTCCCAAGCATCTGTGCTGTCCTTGTCCCAGCCGTCACAGAGTCGCTGAAGGGACTTGATGACATCGGTGGGGCATGGGACTCCGCACATAAATGTGGCATCGGGATGACTGTCAGTTCACACAGAAACGTCCTCCTTCCTGTCAACCTTCTTCCCTTTCTCTCTTCACTGTCCATGATTTTGGAGTAAAGCAACATCACAAATTATCATCTGAAGCTGCACTTTATTTTTATCTTTTTTTCTTGGTAGTAGGGTAATTTGTGATCTTCTGGCCTTAGCCTCCCAGAATTCTGGGATTACAGGTGTGGCAGATTTATTATTGGAAGTTTGACCAGGAACACCCAGGTGAACTGAGTCGGTGTGGTTCTGGGTGTAGAGGATCCACCTGAGGACTGTTGCTCACACAATATTAAGGAGCACGGGAGCGGGAGATAGCAGCCAGCTGATTCTCCTGAAGGAACTCGGCTCTTCTCATCACAGGGGCAGCTCCAGGCCTTGCCGTTTTTGAGGATGGCTGCTGTTCGCTCGGGGCAAGCTCTGGTCTTCATCTCCGCTGTGAGTATCACATCCTGGCTCTAGTAGAGATTTCTTCAGCCATTTAGTGCAGACACAAATGTACACAGGACACTGCTGTGGGCTCCCCGCCCTTGACTGGATCTTTCGGGTCTCCAGTGCATAGATAGATGCTCTGCACTCTTCCCGTATTGGGCTTGTGTGTGTGAATGTTGTAATGTGTAAATGTCCTGTATTAAATCTGCTGTCTTGCAAACCATTGACTCCAGAAAAGTAACCAGCACAGCAGGTGTGTGCCACCAACATGAAGCTAAATTTTGACTTTCATGGGCCTAAGGCACTTTTGCCTTGTGGGTTCCTTCTTCCACTAAAAAAAAAAAAAAAAGCAGGACCAAGCCCTCCCTGGACTTCACTGACCTGAGGGCAGCGCTCTTCTCCCAGCCCCCACTCACAGAGCCCAGCCCCCAACACTGTCTCTCACCCTCTCCCTCCCCAAACCCGCCCTGTGTGTGGCCCACACCTTTGCCCGGGATGGTTCTGGGCAGCTGGGCCCTTCAACACCATCGCTCTCCTCCATCTTACTTCTTAATATCTATCTAGCTGTCTATTTATTTTGCAGTACAGGGGATTGAACCCCGAGCCTTCACACTGAGTTACATCCCCAACCCTCTTTTATTTTTTACTTTAAACCAAGGTCTGGCTACATTGCTTGGGCTTGGTTTGAATTTGTGATCCTCCTGCCTCAGACTTCCAGAGTGCTGGGATTATAGGTGTGCACCACCACACCCGGCTTTTAGTCTTTTTAAATAGAAAGAAACATAATATAGAGTCATCTTTCGATATCACCTGAGGATTGGCTCCAGGACCTCTCCTCCCAGGATACAAAAGTTCAGAGATGCTCAAATTCCTCATGTAGAAAAGCAAAGTGTTGGTACTGAGACTGTGTGACCCTCCAATACTTGACGGATTACCCCTGGCTGACTTCTAATACCTGCCACCGTGTGAATGGTGCTCGGACTACTGTGAGGCCTCGTTGTCTAAGGGATAGTGACAAGGAAAACAGTCTGTACGTATTAGGCCAGATGCGATTATTCTGAGTATTTTCCCTCTCAGGTAGTTTGGATCTTGGACGCAGGCAAATTGCACGTATAATTTATCATTTATATACGTAGTACTGGGGATTGAACCCTGGGCCTTCACACTGAGCTACATTCCCAGCCTCTTTTACTTTTTATTTTGAGACGGGGTCTCACTAAATCACTAAATCACTAAATCGTGCAGGCTGGTCTTCAATTTGTGATCCTCCAGCCCCACCCTTCTGAACATCTGGAATCGCAGGTGTGTGCCGCCACATCTAGCTATAAATAACTTTTCTTTCTTTTTTTTGTGAAGGGTGCTGGGGATCGAACTCAGGGCCTTGATAACTTTTTTTAAAATAAATATTTAAATATTTAATGAAAACAGTACTTACTTTTTGTGCTGGCTTGCTTCTTGAGGTATCACTTACATTAAAATGCACACATCTTAACCCAAGTGCAGTGGTGCCCTCCTGTCATCCCAGCAGGGAGGGAGGCTGAAGCAGGAGAACTGCTAATTTGAATCCTGCCTGGGCCATTTAGCAAGACCCTGTCTTAAAATACAAAATAATCGGGCTGGTAATGTAGCATTCTTGGATTCCACACACAGTACCGGAAAAAAAAAAAAAAGACATTTTCAGTGTTCAGTGTGGTGATCTGTAGTGATACCCCAGGTGCTTCGGTGTCCTCGCTGGTGCAGCCTGGCCCATCCTGCCCTCTGTCAAGGTCACACGAGACGGAGTGCTACTGAACTTACTTTCAGGCGTTCGCGTGTTGGGCCCTTCATGGTGGGGTCGCACTGCTCAGCGGGGACAGAGGCGACAGAAGCGGCTGTGTGTCCCCTCCACCGGTGGTGCGTGGCTGGCTCCCAGTTGGAACCAGGCTGCTGCAAACGCTCTTGAACATGCCTTTTGGTATAAACCCAGGTGGGGATAATGGGATCCGGGACAGAGAGCCTGGGAAATCCCAGTAGTTATAGAGGAAAGAAAGGCAGGTAGAAATGAAACCAGGAAATTGTAATTTTAAAATTGTACTAAAAAAAAAAAATTGTACTTTTAAGAAAACTGCATCTCAGCCAGGCGTGGTGGTGCACTCCTGTAATCCCAGCACTCAGAAGGCTGAGGCAGGAGGATAGCTGCAAGTTTGAGGCCAGCCTGGGCTACATAGTGAGTTCAAGGCCAGCCTGCTGCATAGCCAGACCCTGTCTCCAAAAAAAAAAAAAAAAAAGAAAGAAAGAAAGAAAACTGCATCTCCAGGACGCAGTGAAGTTTCCCAAGGTTACAGTTCCTTTCTCACCCCTAGTCCTGATTTTTGTCCATGTTTCTCACTCCCAGTATCCTCTAGTCTTACAGATACCGGAAGCCCACACACTGGGCCTGTTTTCCATGATAAATTCCACTTCCCCTCCCACAGGAGCAGCTATCAGTTGTGGACTCCATCTCCCAACTTCAAAAGTCGGGACGGTTTGCATTTTAACCTCACCGATAAAGGCGGCTGTCACTTTACCGACTAATGAGCCACCTGACCGTCAGGAGGCACACGTTAGGTAAATGATAAATAAGTACCTCAGTCATCTGTCTTGAGGACACCCCAAGGCCACATCAACTCCAGCCCTGACAGAGTGCTTCTCACCCCTCAGCACCGCACTCCTGAGCCCACGAGGCTTTGCTCTGCCTAAGGAATCTGCCTGTGCTGCTCACAAATCCTGGTGCGCGCCTACAAGCCTAGCACTCCAGAGGCTGAGGCAGGGGGATCACTGTCAGTTCAAGGCCAGCCTGAAATACATAGCAAGACCGTGTCTCAAAAATAAATAAAAGAGACCTGGGGATTTAGCTCGGTGGTTGGAGCGCTTGCCTCACAAGCACAAGGCCCTGAGTTCCATCCCCGGCTGCCTCCCTCAAAAAAAAGAAAGTGCAAGAAAGTGCAGAGGAAGAGCAGTGTCCTTGCTCACTCTGCTCTCTGTCCTCCTGCCCCCAGATGTCGAGCAGGCTGCCTGGTCCTCTGGCTTCTGAGGTCCTTGGCCTGGCATAAGGTCTCACTGTTGTCTTCCTTGGTTCTGAGGTGCCTGGACTGGGACCAGACCCTGCTCCTAGAACCTCAGGGCTTCAGTCTTGAGGGAGCCTGCTGTGGGGTTCCGCCTGCATGGTCAGGGGAGCCCCCCCAACTCTCCTCTCACCTGTCCTCTACTAGCAGGAAACTGTGTGTGTGTGTGTGTGTGTGTGTGTGTGTGTATGTGTAAGGAACTTGGGTCACTAGACCCCAAATAACCCATTTCTCTATAAATTGATTGTCTCAGGTAATTTCGATAGTGGTGCAAAGCTGACACACATATTTACTTTTAACTACTATCTTTTTTAATTTGTAGGAAACTCTCTTTTAGGGGCTGGGGATTTAGCTCAGCAGTTAGAGTGCTTGCCTAGCAAGCGCAAGGCCCTAAGTTCGATCCCTGGCACCCGAAAGAAAAAAAAAAAAAGGAAACTTTCTTTTTCTCTTGCTCTATTTTTTAAATTATGGCAGCCTATTCTTGTATCATAGTAACACTGAATAAAAATCTGCAGGGCAAGGAAAATACCAACCCCATGTACCAGTGGGGTCAGTTTTTAAATAAGCATAGAGGGACACTGGGCCCAACAGTGTGCATACGGCCACTATGTAAGTGTGGAAATGGGCGAAACAAAACTGGGCTGATACGATGAATATCAGAAACACAACTCGCCAGGAGACCATGCCTGTGTGGGGAAGGAGAAGTTGTTGGGCTTGGGAGGCCCAGGCCTCTAGGAATGGCCTTGCTCTGCTCTGAACAGCATAGGGGGCACATGGGCGTTCATTTGAGGACAGGATTTAATTTGAACACTTCTATTTTTGTATCTAATATGTTACTGTTTAAAAAGGAAAAGGGGCTGGGGGCATATCTCAGGTAGAGCGCTTGTTAAATATGCATGGAGTTGTAGGTTTAATTCCCAGCACCATGAATGAATAAACTAAAATGAAAAAGGTACATGAAGAATACAAAGCAAAAAGTCCTTGTCCCTGGATTGAACTCAGGGCCTTGTGCTTGCTAGCCAAGCGCTCCACCATTGAGTTAAAACCCCAACCCCTGGTCTTTGCTTTTTATTTTGAAAATTGCCTCGCTTTTTCCTCATTGTCTCTTCTAGATGGATATTAGTTCCAAAATAATCCTATTAGTATTTGGGAAGAATGTATTGAAGTTATAAATTAATTTGGGGGCAGCGACATCAGCTGTCTAGGTTGGGAACTTTTCCCTCCCTTCCTCCTCGTCCAGGATGTGTTTACTGAGCACTTACTATGACCACATTCAGAGACAGAAGAGACAGATCCAGTCCCTGCCAGTGCAGCCGATGGTCAGGGTAACAAACACGCAGTAACACACGTGTGAGTAGGCATCAGGGTGTGAGGAAAGCGGCAGCGAACTTGAGGGTGGCGTAGGTCAGATCTGCCCGTGAGAAGCCAGGGGGCACGAGGGCCAGGCGGTTTGGGGGGGCTCTTCCTTCTGCCCTGGGCTGGCAGGTCAGCGTGGGCGGGGCCGTGTCCAGGGGACAGTGATGCCCCGGGGCGTGGGAAATGCTCCTCGACTCACAGGAGGATCCAGCACGGTGGTGCCCATTTCCTGTCCTTCCTGGAGAGCCTCCTCTCACCTGCCCGCCGCTCCTCCCCGAAGACCCACAGCCAGGTGGGCGGGGGAGGCCCAGGGGCGTGGGGCGGGCTGGCCCCGAAAGTGGCCGGAAGTCTTTGAGGCCTTTGGAGACGGTGACGTCACCACAGCCGCACTCAACACCCGCGCGGAGGGCGGGTGGGCGGACGGGCAGCCCCCCGAGGACGCCCACGATGACATCAGGGCCGGCCTGGGCGCTGTCCTGCCTCGGCCTCGGGCCGGCCGCCCGGCGGGAGCAGGACGCCCGGGAAGGCCGAGCTCCGCGAGGGTGGGGTCCGCCGTGCGGGGCCGGGTTGGGGTGAGGGCCCCCGCCGGGCCCGCAGCCCGCCCGCCCCACAGAAGCCCTTTCACGGGCGGCTCCCGCCTGGCAGCCGCGGCCCGCGCCTCCTTCCTGCCGGCCGCGCTCCCCAGCCGGCTCCCGCGGGCGGCGGCCGCCAGCACAATGTGGCTCCTTGTTCCCGGCCCGGCCTCTGGAATTGGCCCATTTCCTGCCCGGGCTGTGGGGCCTTTTCCAAGGTAAACAAACAAATACAGAGAAGTTGGGGCCTGGGGTGGAAAAGGGGTATCGGGGTTTTCCTGCCCCCACCCCGCCCCGCGGTGCAGCAGCTGGGGGCCACGGGGGCGGGGACAGGAGGGTGTCAGGCCCTCTGGGGGCCGGACCGGAGGCTCGGGCGCCCCGCCCAGGGGCCGTGAGCGGGGGAGCCCCGGCAGGCAGGAGCTCCGGGGTGGGGAGACGGCAGCTGACGGGCGGAAGGGGCTCTGGGGTGCGTGTGGCGTGCTGGCCCCCGGCCCGGCTCTGCCACCTTCCCCGGCTGGGACTCCAGGAAGGAAGTGAGCGCCTTGCAATTAGGCGGGTCGCCAGGGTTGTGCCCCGGGCCTGGGGTCCCTGAGCCCAGCTCCGACCTGGACCAGTGACTCCAGCTTCACGATGGGGACAGCCCGTCTTCGCGGTTGGGATGGCACGGCACTCCCTGGACTTGGGAGTAGGAGACCGAGGCCTTGCGGCCAGCTCCCCTATTCCCGGGCCTGGGAAGGAGCCTCAGCCCGGAAGTCACTCTGCTATCCATAGTAAGGACTCCAGCTCCCTCCGCTGAGCACCCCACCCTCATCTGCCCGGGGCCCTCACCCTTCAGGTCCCCGAGAGCCTGCCCTGGGCTGCTTGTGTGAGAAGGGCAGAGAGGGGCGGAGGGGCAGACTGCACACCCCTCACACTTGTCCCTTCTTGTCCCTTTTCCTGACTGTCTGCCCCCATCACACTCATGTAACGAACATCCCTCCATCTATTGTCCGTCCATCTGCCATCCACTATCCATACGTCCTTCATCCTCTGTCCGTCTGATTTGAGTCTGTTTTCAAATCCTGTGCCTCCCGGAAGTCAGGCTGCCTCTCACATAAGTGCAAGGAGCCAGTCGTAGGATGGGCGCCTCCTTTCTGGGTGCTGAGAGAAGGAAGAAGTAGGGGAAGCAGCAAGGGTGGAGACCAACTCTTCTGTGGCATGGTTGCTCAGCAAGACTGCCAAGTGGGCTCCCTTGCCAGCCCTGTCCTGGGGGGATGAGCCAGCCTTATGCCTTCCCGTGGCTGTGACAATAATACCTGGAATGTGTCTGCCCAGGGCCAGATAGTGTAAGGTTCAGAGGAGCTGACATGATTGCTCAAGGATCCAAGCTCTTTCCAGCTCACTGCATATCCCTTGAAGGGTTTGTTTTGTTGTTGTTTACTTCTGGGCCCAAGGTGGCAGCTAGAGTTCCAGTCATCACACCCACATTCCAAGCAGTGCAATAGATGAGGGGAAGAAGGTGGAGGCAAAGGGATAGATGTTCTTTTGTTTGTTTTTGTTTTGTTTTTTTGAGACAAGGTCTTGCTATGTAGTTCAGACTGGCCTTGAACTTATGGCAATCCTCTATCCTCAGCCTCCCGAATGCTGGGAAACACTTTTTTTTTTTTGGTGCCAGAGATTGAACTCAGGGTCTTGTACTTGCAAGGCAAGCACTCTAACCACTGACCTAAATCCCCATCCAATATTCTGTTCTTAACCAGCTAGCCAGAATTGGCTGATAACTGTCCAGGCTGCAAGACAAGCAAGCTGTGTTTCTGGTGGCTCTGTAACCACCTAAAACTAAAACATTCAAGTCCTATGGAAAGAGGGAAGGAGATATTAGGGAAAATCATTGTATAGAATGAGATGGGGAGTCAGTGATTCTGATTATTAGTGAGCTAGATTATTGTTCAGCGACACCTCCTCCCACCTGCACCAACTGCTCATGTTGGGCTGGGCCATGTGACTCGCTGGGCCAATGGCTGAGAGCAGACCTTTGCCGTGTGCTGCTGTGTTGGTCCAGGACCTACATGTCTTAGCCCCATCCTGGCCCATGGGGAGGATGAGAGACTTTGGCCCAGTCCTGGATGCATACCTTTGAACTGGAGCCACATCAGTGGCCAGCAGAAGCATGAGTGAGAAATGAGTACTTGCTATTTCAGACTTCTGGGTTTTGTGTGGTTTGTTACACGGCAATCACTGACTGCTACGATCGGATGGACTCTCCCTGGGGCTCCTGGTGAGTGACCAGTCCTGGCCCTTGGTCAGTGGGGCATGGGCATCTGTTTCTTTGGTCGGGATGCTGTAGTGAGTGAGTTTGGCCTCCTGTGAACAAGACCCCCAGGAGCAGTGGAGAAGTGGCCCTGCCCACAGGGCAGAGCAGTGGTTGGAGCTCTGCTGGTGCCCGTGGCCCTGCCATGTGACGAGGGCCAGGCCGCAGAGGAAGTAGATTATGTTAGACTGAGGCTGCCTGCCCTTGGGGCCAATCCTGAGCTCAGACACCCCTGGAAACAGATTCGGGCACCTTCTCCTTCTTGCCTGGCTATTTCTGGGAGAGGGCTATGGTCAGATACATACATTTTGGGAAAGAGGAAAACTTTTGCTCCATCTGCCACTCCTACTTCCTGCCTGGGTCCTTTTCCCCTTCCTGTTATCCAGGAAGGGGAAGTCCCTTGAAGGAAGTGTGAACCCCAAATTCAAAGCCTTCTTTTGGCCTGAGCAGAGCCATCCCTCCTGAACTCATACAGAGGCGCCTGGGACCGAGCTGAGCTGGGCCCAGCTACGGGCTGGGCTCCCTGGGAAGGCCGTGTGTGCCCACGGCAGGGAGAGGCCACACAGGACAGGCCTGAGCTTCCTCTCCAAGTGAATGAGTGAGAGGCCAGGTGTATTTATAACCCGGGCCCAGAGGGGACCAGGCCTCACATAAATCAGGCTATTTCCTCGGCAGGGGTAAAAATAGCCCCATGGCATCCTGCACATGCCGTGCACGGAACAGAGCTGGCGGGGCAGCCTGCACCCCGGCCGCCCTCGGTCACGCCACACAGCACGGTCAGGACCAAGTTTCCACCTCCTCGTCCTCCCTGCTCCCAAGAGGACGCGTGTGCCCCAGGGAACGGCTGGGTTTCCACTGCGCAGCCCCAGGCAGAGGGTGGGGACACAGTAAAAGTTCTTGGACCAAATTGAGATGGAGGAAGGGCTGGAGTCAGGCAGTGAGTGGGGAGATGGGGGAACATGTGCTAAAAACCCCAAATAAACATCTCAGTGTGCTGTAAGGCCTTTTGTTATCTGACAACATGGGAAACTGAGGCAGAAGGGGACAGAGGACCTTAGGGTGACCTTGAACGGGACCTGGTGGGGAGGAGACCCCTTAGTGCCCTGAGGTCCGCAGCAGGGTCCTGGGGAACAAAGACTCGGGGTCCCCGGCTCCCCCCAAGACATGCTCCTGGGGGTGGGGAGGAGAGCTGCATTTCCCACAAGCCCCCCACTACCCTGAGAGCCACTGCCACTGTCTCAAACTGGGCCCCCACTTAAAATCACAGCCCTGGGAGGAGAGAGGCAGGACAGATCAAGGCCACCTCTCCCAACTCTGTGTCTGTCCCTCCCCCTTGGACGGGCCAGTTTTCCGGCTGTCCCTCGGTCAGCCACGGTGGGAAAAAGTGACCAGTTGGAAAAGCGACCTATCTGGGGCACAGTCACACTCTGTCCTGGCTGCCCAGTCCCCAGGGGCTGGGGGAGGCAGCTTCCGGGCTCTGAGTCCCCGGGGTCAGGTCCAGGTAGAGCCAAGGGGGGACCGGCGGGTGCTGTTGACACTGTGGTGACACCACAGGGGTTTGAGCTGGGGGCTCTGGTGAGAGCCCCCGTGGTCGGGATCACAGTGGACACCCAAGCTCAGCACGGCCGAGCAGCTTCCTGCAGGGTCTCTGCCCACGATGTCCAGGACACGGGCACCCAGCCGCACTCGGGCCAGAGGTGGCAGGGTGCCCTCCTCGCCTCCTGGAGCCCGGCCTTCCGCCCGGCAGCAGCCTCTGCCTGGCAGAGCCTCAGCGTGCCCTGGGCCTGAAGCTCTGGCAGGGTCTGCGGGCACTGAATTCATCTAATTAGACCTGAGCGGTGGTTCTGGCACACTGCACCCCAGGAAGATCTGGGAGGGGGACCCAGTGCCAACTCCGGACCCTGTCGTTCATTCTGCACCGGGCAGGTGCTATTTCAGGTCTTGGGGCGGGACATCAAGGCCCCTGTCCACATGGTGCTTGCATCCCAGGGAATCTCATAGTGCCAAGACTCTAGAGTCCTTTGGGCTCAAATTCCAGCTCTGGCTCAACTAGCTGTGTGACCTTGGACAAAATACTTAGCCATTCTGTGCTTCAATCCCCTGTCTGTAAAGGGAGGCTGATGCTGGGACCTGCTGTGCTGTTGGAAAGACCGGTGGATTGATGGCATGTGGAATGGAATGTGGGCTATTAGCCAGGCCTGGTTGGTGCACACCTGTGTCCCAGCACTCTGGGAGGCTGAGGCAGGAGGATTGCAAGTTTGAGCCCAGCCTGGGCAACTTAGGCCCTGTCTGCAAAGAAGAGGAAAAAAGAGGTGGGGATTTAGCTTGAGCGGTAGAGCGCTTGCCTAGCAAGCGCAAGGCCCTGAGTTCAATCCCCAGCAACTCCTCCCACCCCCGAAGTAATAGAGGCTGTACAGAAAATGCTAGGAAGTCTAGTTGTCTGGGTTCTTTCCATAAAAGGACAAATAATATTAAAGCTGAGATACGTAGAGGATTGGCCAGGGATGAAGTATGTCGTATGCATATGTTAAAATGCCACATTGAAGCTCAGTGTTTGCACAATTAATATGCACTCACTAAAAGTATATATTGGGGGAAAAAATCCCTAAAAAACTTGACAACATCTTTGTTAAGATGAACCTGGGTTATTATTAACACATTGATGCAGCCTGTCGTCAGACACTTCTAAGTGCTTTACAGAAATAATGCAGTAGTAACTATTAGCTGTTACTTTTTTTTTTTTCTAAACTTTGTGTGTTTTTGGTGCTGGGAATTGAACTCAGGGCTTTGCGCTTGCAAGGCAAGCACTCTAACCACTGAGCTAAATCCCCAGCCCTACTTTTTTTTTTTTCTATTGAGACAGGATCTCCCTATGTAGCCCAGGCTGGCCTCTCAATCCTCCTGCCTCAGCCTCCTGAGTGCTGGCTCTGTTGCACTCTTATCTGCCAGCATGAGAAAGAATGGGCCTTGGCCGAACAGGAAGCTTCGGGGGTGCAGTCCAGACTGCAGGCTTCAGCATCTTCTGGGCCCTTCTACTGTGTGGTGGGTTTGGGAACCTGGCAGCTGGGTTTGCCGCGGTGACAAAGCCCCTTGCTTGGCTGGAGGTGGAGGAAGGGCCTCTGCTTACCGCAGCCCTCAGGCACTCTTTGGAAATGGTCCTAAAGGCATATAAAAGGGCGAATAAACATTTATTCAAGAAAATCTACTAGAACTTGGTCAGAACAGCAAGAGCTTGTGGTTTCTGAACTGAGACCCGCTCCCGCCCCGAGCACACCAAGATGGAAAATCTGCTCTGGCCCAGGGCAGCCGGCAACGCCGGGCTCCTCTGCCCTGCTCTCCCTTGGAAGCTTTCTGCCCAGGACGGACAGGAAGTGAGAATTTCTCATCCCGTCCCCAGCGACTGGTCACTTGCCCATTGTTCCAGGCCAGCGTGCCCGAGAGGCAGGTCTCCCATCTTTCATCTGTCGCCACTCTACTGGGTGTGCCACCTCTGGGGACATCAGGGTCCCCATCCCGTTCTAAGATGGAGGTTCCAGGCGGGAGGGGAAGCCAGGGAGAGCGGAGCTGGCTGGGAAACAGGTCCCCCAACCTCAAGGGAGCCCCCAGCTCAGAAGCAGGGGAGGTGCTCAGAGAGAAGCCTGGAGACCAGGCCCAGGACAGAGCGCTCTGGGTCTCTCTCCAAGGAGCTGACTTCCTTTGCAGCTCAGCCCGGCCAGGTCGAAACGCAGGAGACAGTCAGTGTAGGTCGGTAGATTCACAGGAGATGAATAAAAGAAGAATTAGTAGAGTCACTCTAGGTTGGCTGGGTTTCCTGGAGAGTTGAGCAGTCGCTCCGGGGGCAGAACAAATCTCGAAGGTTGACTTTGGGGTGTTCAAGTGAACCCACACTCGACTGGCTTGGTCCGTGGGACGGTTTATCTCTCAGGACAATGTTGAAACAGTGGAGCAGTTAGCCAGCACTCAGTGGGTCAGAGAAGGAGACAAACAGAGCCCTGCCCAAAGTACTGTCACCCCAGGGTGACTGACGTGGGTGTCCCTCAGGCCGTGTCCTGAGAAGCAGGATTGGAGGCTGCACGCTGAGGAGACTCGGTGGGACAGAACAGGCTAAAAATGCCGCCCAGCCAGGGGGCTGTGTGCAGCTCAGTGCAGAGCGCGTGCCCAGCACGTGCTAGGGCCCGAGTTCAATCCACAGTGCAGAAAAATCCTGTCCAGTCACTAAACAAGCAAATAATAAGATACGGCAAGGGGGACCCCCATACTGAGTTGCTACACTACGTTTTCAGAGAGAGGCAAATAGGAGAGCGTGACTCACCCCAGAAGAACAGGCAAGAGACTCTGTGGGGGTGACCAGCGTGGGAGTTACGTGCGGGCAGTGAGGGAGGGAAAGGGGGCGGGGGGAGCTCATGGCGAAGCGCTGGCTTAGCAGGTGCGTGGTCCCGGGTTCGATTCCCAGCACCACAGAAACAAGACAAAAAAGTAAAGGAAGATAGGATGACACAGATGCCTCAAAGTGAGAGAAAAAAATTATTGAAAAGAACCAAATGAAAATTCTGGACTTGATAAGTGTAACAGCTGCAACAATAATTCACTAGAGGTACAACCTTAAATTTAATTTACGGGTTTTTTTTGTGTGTGTGGTATTGGGGGTTGAACCCAGGGTCTTGTGCACAGGGCAAGGGCTCTACCACTGAGCTACGTCCCCCTCTTTTTTTTTTTCTTTTTTTTTTCAATACAAAAACTGACATATCAGCAGAATTGAGAGCTTAGGAGCAAACACATGTGTTTATAGTCACCTGATTTTTTTTTTTTTTTTTTTTTTTTGTGGTGCCGGGGATTGAACTCAGGGCCTTGTGCTTGCAAGGCAAGCACTCTAATCACTGAGCTAAATCCCCAGCCCTACAGTCACCTGATTTTGACAAGGGTGATAAAATAATCCAGTAGGGAAAGACGTTTCCTAGAAATGCTGCAAAGCCAGGCGTGGTGGTGCCCATCTGTAATCCCAGCACTCAGGAGGCTGTGGCAGGAGGATCACAAGTTTGAGGCCAGCCTGGGCTACATAGTTTAAGACCAGCCTGAACTATATAGTGATACCCTGTCTCAAAAAAAGAAAAAAAATCAGTCGCTAAGGAAAGGTTTAAAAATTACATAACAAAAAAAATTATATAACCAACAGCTAGTGGAACCTAGCTTTGTTAAATTTCACACTTTGCAATATTTGTTTCAGATTTTCTTTCAAGCAATAAAATATAGTAAAACCAGTTGAAGTTCCCTATATATTTCTCCCCAACCAATTTCCTTGTTTTTCTTCCTTAAATTTATCATTCCTATGACTTTTTTTTTTTACTGCATAGCATATATGTATCACAATCCCAAAAGGGCTGCACATTGCATGATTTTAAGGCATGCAACACTAAAATTTTGAATATATCACATTGTAATGTACAGCTTGAGTTCTATAAACTGTTATGTAAAGTTGGATTACATGTGGAAAATACTTTGATTTATTTAACCACTGGGTGCGTGTCTAGGCACTGTCCACATTTTCACCAAAAACGATGCACCGAACATTTTTCTATATTTACGTGTGCAAGAGTTTGGGTATTTACCTGGCATTAGAATTGTTAGTCATAGGTAAGAAAATCATATTATTCTCCTTCATTGTGGAACAATATTGCTGCAATTATTAAGTTGTTGGGGTTTTTTTGTTGTTTGTTTTTTTTTTTTTTAGATAGGATCTCACTATGTAGTTCAGGCTGGCTTTAAACTCACTATGTGGCCCAGGCGGGCCTCGAACTCATGGCAATCTTCCTGCCTCAGACTCCTGAGTGATGGGATTACAGGCATGCGCTACCATGCCCAGCTCTGCACTTTTAAAATGCTGCCCTTGGGGCTGGGGATTTAGCTCTGTGGTTAGAGTGCTTGCCTTGCAAGCACAAGGGCCTGAGTTCGATCCCTGGCACCCACAAAACAAAACAAAACAAAAAAAAACACAAAAAAAATAAAATGCTGTCCCATTTTCTCCTGACACTTTTGGCTTCTAATGAGAATTCAGAATCCCCTGAAGTGTTGTTCTCTCTCATAATGTATGTTTTCCCCTCCAGCTATTTTCATGACATTTTTCTTTGTTTTTGGTTTTCAACCATTTAACTAGAACATGTCTGGGTGTGTACATCTTTGGTTTATCCTGTTTTGGATTCATGGTGCTTTCTGAATTTGTAGGCTTATGTATCTTTTGCCAAATTTGGGAAGATTTCTGTTATTATATCTTCAAAACACCCTGTCCGTGCTCTAGAGCTGCATTTTGTGTGAGAGGTGGGGTTGGGGATGTTTTTCCAATTAATCTGGAAACCGAAAATTAAAGTCTATTTTAATTGATATTAATATTGCTGCTCCATCTTTCTTTGGATTAGAATTTTCCTGGTATAAGTTATCTGGTCCCTTTATTTCCATTGTTTCCACAGCTTAATATTTATGCATCTGACTTTAATTTAGGAATTTTATCCATTTACATTTGTTGTAATTAATGACGTGTTTTGGATTCTACTGTTTCTTTCTCTTCTTTGTCATTTCTTTTTTCCTCCCTTACTGTCTTCTGTTAAATTAGCTGAGCTTTCTGTTTTCTTTTCCTATCGGTCCCACTCCAGACACTGCTTTGGAAGTGATATCCTATTTTATTTTCTTTATAGATTACTCTTAAAATTTAAACTCCTGGGGTTGGGGATTTAGCTCAAGTGGTAGAGCACTTGCCTAGCAAGGGCAAGGCCCTGAGTTCAATCCCCAGCACCCCCTTGAAATAAATTTAAGCTCCTACACTTGGACTAACAATGTCTATAGTGCATATGTATTAGCTTGGCTAATATGATGAATTTAGTCATTTATTGGTGTTCAACATTATTTTTTAGCAGCCCCGGGGATTGATCCCAGGGCCTTCACACTGAGGTATATCCCTCGCCCTTTTCTTTTTTACTTCAAGACACGATCTTGCTAAGTTACCCAGGCGGGACTCAAACCTGTGGTCTTCCTGCCTCAGCCTCCCAAAGTGCTGGGTTTACAGGCATTTTGATTGAGCCTTTTCATACTCTAAACTTAGTTACTGTTTCCAATAGATCTGCTCATTGTTTTAGTCACTTTTCTCATTGCTGAGACAAAATACTCACCACCCAAAGTTAAAGGAGGAAAGGTTTATTTAGCTCGCAGTTTGTAGAGGTTTCAGTCCATAATTGGCTGGATCCAAGGCAGGGTGGCATGGCGGACAGGCAGAAAGCAGCAAGGCAGGCAGCAGACCTTAGCAGCTTCTTTCTGCCCCTTGTATCTTGTCCATGCTACTGGGATGATGGCAGGTGCCAAACCAATCAGTGGATTGATTTAGTAATCACATGCCCTTAATCTTAGCATCACACACTCTAGATTCAGCCACCTCTGAAAAAACCCACCTGTGACCTCATGAGGCTTTGGGGGGACATCTAGGCACAAACATAACACTCATGTTTACCCATCATGTTGTACAATAGACTCTTGAATTTATAACTTTTGTCTAACTGAATTTTATATGCTTTAGCCAACATCTCCCCAGTCTTACCCTCATGACCCCTGGTAACCGCCACTCTACATTGTTCCTATGAATTCCACTTAAAATTTTCACATATAAACTAGGTGAGGTAGTACACACCTATAATCCCAGCATTTAAGAGTCTGAGGCAAGAGGATCACGATGAGATTGAGGCCAGTTTGCGCTACGTAGTAAGTTCAAGGCGAGCCTGAACTACATAGCGAGACCCTGTCTCAAAAAGAAACAGCAGGGGTTGGGGATTTAGCTCAGTGGTAGAGCGCTTGCCTGGCAAACACAAGACCCTAAATTCAATCCCCAGCACCCCACTACCACCAAAAAAAACCAGAATGGCAAGGCATGGTGGCCCATGCCTGTAATCCTAGCACTTGGGAGGCTGAGGCAGGAGGATCTCCATACATTTGAGGCCAGTCTGGGCTACAAAATGAGGGTTTTTTAGGGTGGAATACCAGGGATCGAACTCAAGCCCTTGTGCTTGTACATAATGAGTTTTAGGCCAGCCTGAACTATACAGCGAGACTCTGTCTAAGAAAGAAAGAAAGTGAAAGACAACAAACAAAATGGGAAGGTCACAAAAATTTTTAAAAATATTTCACATAAAGTGAGATGAAGTAGATTTGTCTTTCTGTGCCTGGATTATTTTATTTAACAAAGTCCTCTGGGTTCATTCATGTGGTCATGAATAGTAGAATTTCCTTCTTTTTAAAGGCTGACTAGTTTTCCACTGTGTATATGCGCCTTTGTTTTTTGTTTTTTTTTTTCAAGATAGTCTTCTGACTTCTAATGGCACACTGATGAACCCCCTGGCAGTACAATTATGATTCTTTTCAGGGTAGCTGGCCTCCGAGGGGATCTGGGACCCTGGTTTCTTCCTCTGGTCCTGCTGTGTGCTTCCCCCCGCAGAACCAGAGCTGCAGGCCCACTTGGTCATGGCCTGAGACCACCCCACCTGTGCACCAAGGAAAGCTGCTCCCTTTATATGTTATCTCCACTTGAAATATGTATATATATATATCTCCACAAACTGAATCAGTTCATGAACTTGATTCTTTCTATGATTCTGGTCACAAACCGAGTCGGGTGAGAACTGAATGGAATTTGATCAGTGCTGACTTAATTGGGGAAATTGGATTCAGTTCTTGTCCAGTTTGGTTTGCGACCAGAATTGTTGAGAGAATTGAGTTCGCAACCCGAGGTACCAACATATATATGTATTTGTGTGTGTGCGCGTGTGTGTGTGCATGTGTGTGTGTGTGTGTGTGTGTGTATGTGTGGTACTGAGGATTGAACCCAGGGTCTTTGAAATAAGCTACATCTTCAGCCCCTTTTTTATTCTTAATTTTGAGACAGGGTCTTATTAAGCTGCTAAACTGCCCAGGCTGGACTGGAATTTATTTTCCTCCTGCCTCAGCCTCCCAGAGTGCTGGGATTACAGGCCTGTGCCACCACACTTAGCTTGAATTGTATCTCTTAAAAAAGTGAAACTCGTGGTATGTGGATTATATCTCATTTTTTAAAAGGTATATGAAGGTATCCTGTAAATGTGGCTCACTCTCCTAGAGGCTGAAGAGATTGCCAAGGGCATCCGTCCTGCAGAGGAAAGAAGGGGTTACGCTTTCAACCTGGGGGACCCAGAGGAGGGGGTGTGGGTGGGTGAGGACAGAGAAGTAGGCATGAGAGGAAGGGGTCTCGGCGATGGCTCTGATTTTCCCCAAGGAGGAGCAGGCGCAGTCCCGGCCTGCAGAGGGGCCTGGGGGTGTCTGGAAGAGCCAGGCACTCGGGAGTCCAGGGCCAAGTTCCGAGCCACCTCCTCATGGAAGCAAAGGGTGGCCGGTGACGCACAAAGGGGCTGCTGAGTAATTCTGAGGTTGGAAACGCACCTCGGTGATTTCGCATCTCCTCCGCGGGGCCTGAGTGAGCCCTTTGTGGGCTGCAGAACACTGGGCTATTGACGCCTGCCCCAGGGGTCGGGTCTCGGGCACGGCCTTCCCCTCCACCGCCCAGCAGACAACAGGGTGAGCACCCTGGGCCCATCGAGGGGCAGCCTGGGTGCATGGGATGCGGGGAGGCCATCGGGGCTGGGAACACCAGGGGGTTGGGACCCCAGGAGAGGTGGCAGCATGGCTGAGGGCCTTGGTCCTTGCAGCCAACTTTGAGTTTCCAACTCACTGCTAAGTTTCAAGCCCTCCCCGTGTCCCAGCCAGCTCACTGCTTTTGAGGGCTCCCCACTGTGTGCGCCCCACAGTGTGTAGGGTGCACCGGAATATGTCACTGGGTTTGACATTTGAGGCCAGTGCGGAGGGAAGTGGCCTGGTGTCACAGGCACCAAAGGTCACAGAGCTGGACTTCTGCCACTGAACTGTCCCCAGACTGCAGCGTGAGTACCTGCCGGGGTCCCTGGCTGGGCACAACCCACAGGCCCCTAGACCTTGGCGGGACGTCGTCTCCTGCCTGCCCTGCCTTTCGGCTCCTGCTGCAGTCTCCTCACTTTGTCACCAAAGGTTCTTGACCCAGATTTTCCCGGCACATGTACCAGTGTACACCCAGGCCACCAGTCCAGGCCACCAGTTTTGCATTGTCAAATAAAATGTGTCAGCCGAGCATGGTGGTGCACATTTGTAATCCCAGCACTCTGGGAGGCTGAGGCAGGAGGATCACAGGTGCAAGCCAGACCTGGGCAGCTGAGCCATTTAGTGGAATGTATCTATCAGACCGTTTCACTGCTTGGAGATTCAGTCAAATAAAATGTGATCCCTGCCCTCCAGGCGCTCCCAGCCCTGGGGAAGTCCAGCCAGGAGCTACAGTCATCGGGGAGGGGCTGTGAGGCGGGAGCTGGCCTTCCATGCTGAGTGAGGGAGGCCTGAGGCGCAGAGAGGTCGCAGGGACCGGGCCTCTAGGCCAGTAGTGGGGCTGGGCCTGGACAGACAGCAGTGAGGTGAGACCCTGCTCAGAAAACCAGGCAAACCAGAGGAGTCGCTAGCGAGCCTCCGAGGGGACACCCCCTGCTCCCCCCATGCAGTGCTGGAGCCCAGCGAAGCTCAGCGTCAGGAGCCAGGAGCCAGGAGCCAGGAGCCAGGGCCAGCACACTGTGCCCGCACAGAGTGAGCATGCGCGTCCTGCAGAGACTTGGCCCAGCCTGTGGGAGGAGGGTGCGCCTCTTCTGGGCCTGGTGCTGCCCCCAGATGGGACCCTGCTCCATGTTCCTGCTGTCTGCATGGTGCAGGCTTTGGGTCTGACCGTTCTTCCCTTGGTGCCAGTGCCAAGGCTGAGCCCAGAAGGAAGAGCTGGGAATGGGGCGATAGGGGAGATGGGAGAGGAGGGTTTGAGCCTGTCACCCACTTCCAGCTGCACTCCTGAGGCACATCCCCAGCACCACCCCACCTTTAATTTTGCGATATGGTCTGGCTGGGCTCCCTGGCTGGGGTCCAACTTAGGATCCTCCTGTCTCAGCCTCCCAGAGTGCTGGCTGTGTGCTACCACATCCAGCCTAGATTCATTCTTAGTCTTAACGGTTATGAATTAAGAACATGATGCTTATAAGAAAAATGAAAACTTTCTCAGCTTATTACAATATTTATATCATCTTACGCGGTTATGGGTCTGCTGACATCTCTGTCTGCTTCTACACGTTTGCTTCCTAGGCCAAAAATGCGCATACGTGTGCAACACACACGGAGAGACATGGGAACACACGGGCGCTGACGCTTGATTAACTGACTGCCTGCCCTGACTGTGCCTTGATTGTCCTCCAGGGGTCAAGTGCGATGCTCCTGGCAGGTCAGGAGAGAGCTCCCCGGAGTTGGGACAAGGAGCCACCGGCCGGTTTTCACCTGGGCAAGAGGTGCGCCGACTTCACAGCTGTCTGCGGCCGCCCACCCCTTGGCCTCTGCACCAGCCAAGCTGTCCCTCAGGCCCCCTCCCCGCCACGCCTTTCCCAGGCTTGCTGCTAGGCTCCCTCTGAGCGGCCGACACCCTTTGTGGGCTGGCTGGCAGAGTAGCCGTGTGCCCTTCGCA
>PVJO010024480.1:0-24292 GCA_004026905.1 Hystrix cristata | reverse complement strand
GCAACTAGGTGTATGGGAGAGGTGGAAATTAGCTTAACAGAGCTGTTGCATATATTGTTTTAAATTTTTGATCTATACTTGGAATATAATAAAACAACAAAGTGAGCAATGAGTGCATACCTAGGGTTTCATCTCAGACTTAGTGATATTTAAAAGGATCTTTACCATTTCAGGGACTGAAGCAAGCTGACCAGAAAAAGTACAGCGGCTGGAAAGTGTTGCAGAAGAGTTGTAAAAAGTAGGTAAAAAAATCACATCTAAACTTTTCCTTCCCTATAATCTATTATTATTATATAGTTCCCAACACTTCTGATGACAAACTCTAAGTTAATGAATAATGTTTACAGAACTTTAAATGTACAAAACTTTCATTCCTAAATCAAAATTTAGAAAAAATATAGAGGCATGGGTTGATATGAAGAGGACTCAAACTCTATTATGATTCCAAAAATTTTCTTTTAAGTTTCTTTACCAGGATTGCATAAAGTTCACATTAGCCCATGAAAATTCAATGGCTCCTGTGTTATTTTCTCCTCTCTATGTAAGGTTCCATGCATCTAAATTACTATAGAGTGATACTCTCACTTGAAATTGATTAAAGATATTTGAGGTCACATTTGAACTTAGAGATTCCATTTTAAAATGGTCCATATTTTTAGTTTCTGTTGAAATCTCTAGAAGTTTAGCAACACGGAAGTTGAAATTGCACATTTCAGAAATTGGCTGGAGTCCTGCAACTGCTCTATTTAGATATGTCTTTTGTTCCCTCATCCAGCCTATTTTCTTATTTATATTACCCGTGAAAACATTTGACTTTGGCAACCTATGTAGGATATAAAGGTGAATGGATACACTGCTGTGAGTTTTCAGTTAGCAGTTAGTATAATTTCCTTTCCCTTTGATGTCTATGACTACATTTTACCTACTCTTCTATCAGCTGGGAAGCAGATACATTTTAATCTTTCAAATACAGTGCAGTCAAATGAAAAGTGGAAGCATAAGAGAAGAAGTAGTAGTGGATGGATACATATATGTAAAAATACATAAGTGTAAGAATTTTCTTCAAAATTCATTCAAAATGTAAATTTGAAAATTAGCCAAAGTCCACATTTCTCAGGTCAATGTACTGAGGAATTTTGACAAATGCATACACTCATGTGACATTTCTTCCTATTAAAATACAGTACATTCACCACAGAAAAACTCCTTGTATTTCTCACTTACTACACACAGTCTTCTCAGGAAAACACATTTCTTATTTCCTTCTCCACAGAGTGTTTTTTCTTGTTCCAGAAGCACTACAGAGATAAGATTATACACTTTGTAGTTTTTCGTGTCTGGCTTCTTTGATTCAGATAATATTTTCAGATCCATCCATCGCATCATATGTCCCAGTCCCCAGTTCCTTTTTATTGCTGAGAATAACAACATTGCATAATTATATTGCAAATTGCTATGGTTATTTCTAGTTTGGGATTTTTACGAAGTTGTTATAAAAATCCCAGTACAAATAGTTTTATGAACATATGTTTTCATTTTGGGGGGTAAATAGATAAATATGAAAATTTTGTATTAGAAGCAATGTGTATTTAACATTTAAGGAAAGTCAAGCTGTCTTTCAACATAATTTTATCATTTCTCTTCCCTGCCAACAATATGTGACAATTCCACTTACTCAACTTTCTAACCAACATATGGTGTTAGATTTTAAATATTATGAAATCTAATGAATGTATTACAATAGTGCATTATGATTTTCATTTTTTCCTCATGATTAATAGAGTATAATACTTTCAATTACACTAATTGGTCTTGTGCTTATGTTCCTGTTAAACCATAAATCATGATTGTTTATGACTAGCCTACTGATTTTGGCTTGGGTAGCCAAACACACACACACACACACACACACACACACACACACTCACATGCTCACACCAGAAAAAGAAGGGGGAGAGAGAAAGAGAGAGAGAGAGAGACAGAGAGAGACATACCTACAGATGAGCACAGTACTTTTGGACAAAACATTAGGTCACTGACTGCTAACTAATATTGATATAAAAATACCCTGACATAATGATAGCATTTTGTCATTTTGTGTTGTTGATAGAACAATTGTACTCAGGACCTCATCACTAGCATCATATAAATAAGGTTTTTGTTTTGTTTTGTTTTGTTTTGTAAACAGAGGAACTAAACTTATTTATCTTTTAATTCTACTTATTTTCTGATAGAATGTTCTGTTGGGATTCCTGAAGTATGAATTTTCTGGGTAAGTAATTTGTGGTTATATTCTTGGATTTGAGGGGGCCATACCTCTTTTTTTTCATACTGAGAAAAAGCAACACAGACAATAGCCAAATACAAAAGTAAAAGTAAGACATAATGCTGATGAGCAAAGTTTTTAGTTTGCAAAGTTAAGGGTGTAAAGTTTGAAGTATGCTGTGCTTTCTTTGGAATCTTCTTGGGCATCATACTTCTCTTTCATGGTTTCTTTGATCTAATTGTTGGCTCAACTTTTTAGTTCCTCCTTTGAAAACAGAAATACTTACTATAAATTTGAATTATTTTAACCTTAGAAAGAGAAATAATGAACATTCTTAGGACTAGACCTTCATAGTGACCATAATGTGTAAATTGATGTTTTAGGTCAAGGTAATAATCCAAATTTCATTTGTCATCGGGACTCTCGCCCTTGTGTACTTTTTTTTTTTTCCTTTTTGGCCCCCTACTTTAGGATCTGTAGTAGTGATTTACTTTGGGAACACCAGCACAAACTCTTGTGCCTTAATTCAGGGCATGTGACTTCTAGAGAAATTTATGTATGGACTTTACTGTCATTAAATAAACTACCTAAGAAAAAATTAAATTGTTATGTATAATTGAACTGAAACTACTCATGTTACCTGACAGAAATACAGACAATTCTCAATATGAAGTTTAAGTGATAATAAATTGATTATTTTTCTTTCCTTCATTCAATAAATTTTACTAGATGCTTGCCATGTATGAGAAACAAGTTTGAAATAGCCTAAGAAATCTTCCCACTACTCTCAGTCTAGAAGGCTAAGATGGGATTTGGAATCAGAGTCTACCTAGTATGCAGAATACGATATAACAAAGACTTACAGACTGCTTTTAATCGAAAGCTCTGACTCTACAGAACCCCCACATATACAGTAAGTGACTGAAACCAAAAAGGTTGAGCATCTCTACCTTCATTTTGCATTTGTCTTTTTGAATGTCTTAAACTTTAGATCAGATGCTTGTTTAATTATGCTTGTAGACATGTTAATCACTTAAGGAATGTTCTTCTAAAACAGTAATTCTCCCTTTTCCAGGCTGAAGACACAAAGACAAAGGCAACTAAGGTAAGTTCTAGATATTCAGGATCATTTTAATCGGCAAAATCTTAACCACCAGTTTTTACAGCACTCCGTTCCAGAACAACAGCTAGAAATCTCTGCTTTGCTCCAAGCCTAGAAGTACTAACTCAGTCTTTCCTTCCTGATTTGTCCTTCTCCCTGAATGATTCTTTCCTGCCAATGCTTTGGATTCCAGGAACAATAGTTATGATGCTCTGAAGCTACCAGCCATAGAGCCATAGTAATAACATTCTTATTTCTGCTAAAGAGGTTCTACATGTCAGTCCTGAGATAATGAACAACGAGACCACAGCTTAACCCAAAGTGCTTGATTAGGAATACTTCTTCCCTTTCTTCTCAATATAATTTAGATGCTCTTATTAGCCCAACAAAGACAGAACCAAGGATGCTAGGTCCCAAGAATCTCAGCATAGTCATACTGAATAAATTTATTTGTACTTCACCATTACTTTCTACATTTCATTTTGAAGAAAGTGTCCAGGTTTTCTCCGTTGGCACTCCCTCAAATAGGGCCCCCATTTAGGCTAGGACTCCAGTAACACAATGAACATTCATTCCAAAAAATATATTGTGAGTTCACATTATATTATACGTCGTGCTACAATAGTGAAGGATATGTAATCCCGATCACAAAGTATGCATTTTACAGTATAGCAGATACAAGATGAGAATTCCATATATGCAAATATTATGCTAAAGATGTAAAGGCAAAGCACTGGGGGCTTAGAGAAATAAGCTCAGAATGGAGATTCTGAAATTCAGACAACTCAGGGTGTTTTGTTTTACCGTTTACTGGCTTACTACCAGCACCAGGGGAAGAGGAACAAACGCATGCATTGGACAGTTTCCATGCCTCCTCCTCCGTGATCTCCTCCTCTTCCTAAAGAAGTGTGCAAAAACAGCAAGTGACTGCATTAGCTTTGATGTCCCTGCAGTGAGTAGGAATCTGCATTCCACTCTCTGTTAAAGTGTACTTGTTTCAGAGAAGGACACTCATTCAAGATTTTTGGAAGTTATTTGGTAGTAGAGAGAAGTCCCATATACCAAAAAAGTTCTAAGGAAAACCAAAACTATAAAAAAGAATAAAGTAATTTTAAATAAATAGTGATCCCCTGTTCTAGTAATACAAATGTGCAGATGGGATGATAAAGTGAAAAGAAAGATCTTACAGAATATTTTGACAAATAACACACTGTGCAGTCATTCGCCTTGGGGATTTTGTTAAAGGATCAAAGTACTTTGATGGCTATAACTCTGGTTTATCCCAATCCTTGAAAACTTTAGTTCCCAAGAAGTTTTCATTCTCATGTAGTTTGTTTCTGTTTATATAAGATATTACAGAAAGACTAAGGCATGCAATCAATCACTTAACACTTGTATTCCAGATAACTTTGAAGAAGAAGAAAAAGACTGATTTGTTTTTATAGCTGCCACCAAAATAATAAGAGGTTGCTTAGCCATGTAAACAGAGAGTGATCAGTTTCACAGGTGAGAGAGTTTGATGTGTTATAGTCTTATTGCCTGAAATTTGTTTTAATGGGTGATGTAGCACATCACCAAGGGTAGGGGACTCATTTAGTTTTATAGCACTCATCTTACTTAATCGTGTAATAAAGAAAGAAAATTTCAAAAAAGGAGACATATGCTTCATCCATTGAAAACTTGGGTTACATTTTTGTGCATACAGTGTGGCTTCCAAGGAAAACAAGGACACACAGGTCCTAAAAAGGTCCAATGACCAGCTAAAGCTCAAATTTCTTTAGGCTCTTCACTACAAAAACCTTTGTTTACTTATTTATTTTACTTTTTGTCCAGTGGTCTTGTCTACAAGTTTCCTTTTAGCTGGACGTTTCTTTTCACCTTGACTTTTTCTTTACACATTCAGCCATGCTCACTCTCTCACTCTGCTTGCTCCTTCTCACCTGGCTCCCAGGTTGTATGCCACTTCTACCAGGAAGTCTTCTCTAGTCTCTGCAGTGGCAGTGCAGTCACCTTTTATATATTCTCTTTCCACCAATGCAACATATTCTCAATTATTAATATTTACCAAGCACATACCTGCTTGCTCAGCAGTTACTCTCTCAATTCAGAAGCCAGGAGACCATGGACAGCACTCTCCTCTCACTCTTCACTGTCTCTAGAGTCTGGCACTGCACCTGACATTCGGCAGGTTCTTTAATAAACATTTGTTGAATGACTGTTAATGCCATCTACTTGGAATGTAATTATATTCAAATACTGGTTTTCATGTTCTCCCAACTCCCAATTCCAGTGTTTTTGAGTAAATGGTTGTGCTAAGCTAATAATCACATATTTGCTTTCATTTAACTTCCAGGCTGCTTAGCTGATCTTACTATAAAAAACATGCAACTAATTATGTTTCAGGACCTGGTCTATGTCTTTTGGATTAAACTATTTTCTTATTTCTGTCTTCGGTATACTCTACCTTGTGGGAAGTATTAATTTTATGGTCTAAATATTCTGTTTTCAATATACTTTTCTTTATGCAAATTTTTATAATCACCAAACTGATGAGAGTGCCTATAAATTGGTCTTTAAAAGTCTTTCTGTATTATTATGTTTTGGAACTAAGATTATTAAATCATTTTAATAAATTCATTTAATCTGTATTAAAAAGACTAAATAATTGCAAGGAGAAAATGAGCAAATTAGAATGCATCTCTTCTTTATAAATTGTAAGTTCCAGTGTCAGGATTTCCACAAATTAAGAATATCTCCTTCCTCTCAGGAGAAATGACTAAATGCAAGAAAGTTAGGCGAAGTGTAGGAGGGATAATTAGAAATCTGTGTTAAAATTTAGAACCCAAAGATCCTCTGGCAAGTTGGTTAAACACAGTCAGTTTCTCTGGATGTGATGGGAACAGTGATACTTCAGAAGATTTGCCATGGATTACCAAAAACATGAGTCACCTGTAGAGCAATGTTTAAACTCTTAATAACTCGGTAAGCCTCAAACATGTAATTTATGTAGATTTTGAATGATACTTCACATTATTTTAATTATATATACTTGAAAAAAGTTTCTCATATGACAATCTTTGTAGAAAATCTTTTCATATTATTGGCCTTGCTTACAACTGAAAACTTTTATCTCAGGAAAGAAATGCCTTAGACATTTTAAAAATACGAAAAAAATTAAAATGCTTACAGAAGAAAAACGTGACAGTTTTTAAATATAAAGAAATTTCAAAGTCATTAATGATCAATATAAAGATGCTGTTGTTATTATTTTTGGCATAGTAACTTAAGTGTCCAAAATAAAACACTTTAGAGAATCTTCTGTACTGAAATACCAATCATTCCATATATTCAATAGGCTATACTAAATGTTTAGACAAAAATTTGACAGTCAGAACTATTTTTCTATATGATCATTATTCTTTAAATGAAGCTTAAGAAGATGGTCTGATGTAAATAAACCTGCTGTAAATAGGGAAGGGTGGGGCAACAGAGGAGAGGGGTGAGGAAGAGGGGAGGAAAGCAAGGTATACCAGGTACAAATACAAAATAACCATGATGAATGTGATCATTATGTATACAGTGTACCAATACTTGCTCCTGGTAAAAAAAGAAAAATATTAAAAATAAAGAAGATAGTCTGATGTAAAAATAATAATAATACATTATAATCATTCAGAATGCCTTGTAATTTCAAAGTGCTAGTTTCCTCTTTCACATCATGGGTTTTGTCTACATGATGTCAGTGGATCCTTTCAATTGTAAAATTTCCTGATTAATTTCTCTGCTATGGAAGTATGATAGGGTTAGCCACCACAATTCCCGTATCCTAAAGCAATTTTTCTTAGCTTTTTGGATTATTCTAGAAAACTTACGAAACTCACGAAATCATGGTATCTTTCACCAAAGCCTCACTAACATCTCTGGAATTTATGAACCTGTGCATTAAAGAAGACACCCAGTCATGCTTCGTGAGTTCCTAGGGACTGGCAAGGTTTTCCTGGCGTGATACTAGAGAGTTCAGCCACATTCCTCTAATATATATATGTGTACTACATATATATAGTGGTGTTTTCTACCTATATAACCTTAAGTCAGTTGCTAAAATTCTCTATACTTTAGTGTTTTAATATTTATAAACAGATATAGTGAAACCTAGCAGTTGACTAATTAGGATTAAATGAGGTAATGAGCAAAACTCATTCAACCTTTTTGCAAATGGAGTAGAATTTTATTATAAAAGTAGATATTGTTAATAAGGATGATTATGACACTAGTAATGAAAGTATAAATACAATGGGACAATTAGGATTTATGGTAATTCATCACTTTTTTTAGAGGCAAACAACTCTTTCATTTTCCTTAAAGTGGAAGTATGTGTGAGAAAATTCAAAATAAGATAACATTACTCATAGATTCATGGACTAACTCTTTTTCGGGCACATATAATAGGAATAGTCACCCATCAGGTTAGAGATGAGCAGACAGTACTGCAAATTTGTGATAGGTTATGGGGAATTTTTATTTCTGAACTTAGGGAAACAATAACTTTAGCTCCCACCTCTAGCATCCAATTAACTTCCTTCAGAAATGCTACTTATTGCATATTATTCCCCCTCTACCTTTCAGCTAACTTTTCACATTTGCACCTATGACATGAAAAAGATCCTTCAATAAAAAGTCTGAGATGATTGTCTGGAAGTACAAAGTGCTCTGCTCAAAGATCTATCCAACTGCTAGAGACTAATCTATGTTAAACAGGAGGGCTAAAATTAAATCAGTGCATTATGTATATGTACCAATTCCTCACAATGAATATGTTTATATAAATCATAAACATATACTAATAAGGGGAGGAAAACCAAAAGAAAATAAATCTGCTGATGGGAAGGAGCAAGGAGGTAAACCTCATGATAAATGATAAAAATAAGATACTCATTTCATCTCTTTTAACTTTTCCAAAGTTGCGCTCTCAAAAGAGTGTATGATCGTACTGCTAGTTTTCAGGCCTCCCTGCTCCCTTTCCCCCTTACTGTTTGGATTTCTTTGATCTTATAGACAAAGCACCCAGAATCACAGTCTGAACTTGACAATGAAATCGGAATTTGGGTTTTGTTGTTGTTGTTGTTGTAAATGAACATATGATAATACAAAAAAAGTCTATTTGTATAATGGCTTGCACACAGTAAATGCTTAAAAATTCTTATTATCACTTATAACATTGTTATGATGATGAAATATTGCGATCTTTTTTTTCAAAGTAAATAGCAATGCTGTTCATCATGGGCAAACTAGCTGTTTGCTAAGTTAGGAAAAATTGAGGAAGATAGCTCACAGAGCAGTGCCATGATGAATTTGCGTGGCTACAATCATTAAGAAGTCTCTGACCAAAGAAAATGGGAATCAAATACTCTATGCTTGAGTGATGTCTTAAAACTGATTTTGCATTTGACCAAATTACTGTGGAGTTTGTGTAGAATGAGCTGATGTAAGTAGTTTCCAAATAAACAGAAACAAAGCCCTTTAATGTGAAAGCTGGGATTCACAAATATGAATTTTATTGCACTAGAAAGCAAATGTTTCCTTCTTGCTCTCCCAGGCATAGAATCTCATAAACTAGGATTTTATCATCTTGGTCAATGGAGAAATAATTCAATACCTCCGAATTTTAATAAAGTCATCTGATTTAGAACAAATCTTTCTTTAAAATCACTATGGAAGAAAGATTCTTATATGTATGAGGAACTTCACAACACATTAAAATTTTTCTTCTTCTAAAAAGAAACAAATACAAAAAACCCCACAAATTATTTTTCTTTAGGCAATCTTGGCCTCGTAAACTGCATCTTGCAGGACTGCGAATATTTCAAGAAGTGAGAAATGCAGGGTGATAACCTGGAAGAAAAGATCAGTCAGTCTGGCTGTTGGTTAGCACGACTCCTGCTTCTGTTCTGTATCACGTGGTTTGCTTAACTGTTTTGCAACACTTCTGGGCTGATTACTCAAGGAATGAGGACACCCATCTTCCTTTGTTTCATTTACAAACTAAGTGAATAGTTTTCAGTTGTTTTTCAGGCTGTGAAAAGTCTGGGAAATGTGTTTGGAAAATTTCACAGCAATTAAGAGTGGTAATTGCTTCAGGCCTAGTTCTGCCCACTTCATTTCATAGAGTGAGAGACCCCAGTGACTGTCCTGTCTTAGGCGTGCACCATGTTTCTCAGGGAATTACACAGGGAAGCAATATTGCACTGACTTTCTCCATTTCACCTGAAGCATTCTCAGATTTAGTCCTTTTCTGTGAGCTAAATCACCCATCACATCAACAGTCTCCAGCTGACGACGGCTTGGAGAAGTGGGAGGGGGTATGTGACTACCAGAGAAAACAGAACCCAGTTCCCTTTTACACTCTGATAAAGGACTGCTGGGACCTTAGACAAATAAGATGCTCTCTGTGTTCACAAATAACCACTTTTTTGTTTTATTTTGTTTTGTTTTTGTTTGTTTGTTTATTTGTTTTTTGGTGCCAGGGATTGAACTCAGGGACTTGGCGCTTCCTAGGCAAGCACTCTAACCACTGAGCTAAATCCTCAGCCCCGCAAATTACTATTTTTGAAACTGGACATCCAGTCCTATCTTGGAATATAAAAAGACAAAGACCATATTAGTAATGCATGCAATTTAATTTACTAATTTAAATGAAGATAAAACAAATTAGGATATTTTCATAATATGTCATATAAAATCTATTTTATTCCTAAAATAATGTTTGCAATGGATTTCAATGAATGTATTAATTTTCCAATATAATACTAATTAATAAAAAGCTATAAATGGCAGCTTTTCATTTGGTCCACTACAAATGTACGTGGAAATTTAGGAAAGAATAATATTTGAATATGATCATTATTAGGCCAAGTCAGATTCAGTGATTCAATAAAATGTTGTATGCACATTTTTATGCTGTTTCTATCAAAATTCCAGAAAGACTTTTTGTATATATAGACAGGCTTATTCTAAAATGAATATGGGCAGGCAAAGAAGATAAGTTAGCTTTATAATTTTTGAGAAGTATAAAGTAAGAATTAGTAAGTGTACCTGACTACAGGATTTAATTTTATAGCTACAGTAATCAAGACTGTGTATTATTGATAATGAAGTAAACATACAGATCTATAGAAAAGAATATAGAAGCCCAAAATAAACTCATGCAGATAGGCCCAATTCAAGGGGAGGAACTGCAATCTTTTAGCAAAAGGAATTCGACATTCATAGGAAAATTTAATTAATTAAAAAATAAGTAAATTTAAATCTAAGTCTCACTTTTTATACAAAAATAAATTCCATATGGAACTCTTTCTTAAAAGTAAACATAAAAGTATAAGATTTCACAAAATTAAAAAAAAATCAGGATTTAATATGCCAGCAAAGGCTTCTTAGCCAATAACCCGATTCACAAACAAACATAGACAAATCTAACTTCATAAAAATTAACACCTTTGCCCTGAAAAAATCTCTTGTTAAGCACTTAAAGACACAAACTACATATAGGAATAAAATATGTGAAAACTACATATTCAGCTAAGGACTCATACATAGAATAGATAAAGAACTGTAGAAACTCATCAGTAAAATATACAATTTCAATTGTCAGTCTGGCAAAATACGCAAAAACAGATTTTATCCAAGAGGACATAGAATCAGAAAATAAGCACATGTAAACATGTTCAGTGTTATTAGGTAGGAGAGAGATGCAAGTTTAACCTGAAGTGAAATAGCACTACTGCATACCTATTACAATAGCTAGAACAAAATCTATTGATATCAAATGATGATGATAAGGGTGCAGAGAAACCAAATCACTCATATATTCTTGTTTGGAATGTAAAATGGTACAGACACTCTAGAAAATAGTTTGCTTTTCTCTTAGAAATCTGAACAGGTAACTACCACAGACTCAGAAATTGCACACTTGGGCAATTTCTCAAAGAAATGGAAATTTACGTTCACTCAAAATCTTGTACTAGGACATTTAAGTAGCATGATTATTAATAGCTCACAAAACAAAAACAGTCCAAAGTGCTTCAATACAGCCATACCAAAGAAGAATACTCATTAATAAAAAGGAGCAAATACTTACAGCTATCTAGATGAATCCTCAGTGATTTTTGCCTAATTAAGAAAGTCAGTTCCAAAAGATTACATATTATTTGACTCCATTCGTGTAGATTCTTCAAGTGATAAAACTATAAGAATGGAAAACAAGGAATTAGTTGTTGATGATAAATAGGGTATGAGCACGGGAAGGAGATGTGTGGTTATAAAAGGGCAATCTGAGGAAGTCTTATACGATGAAGGTATTCAGCATACCTTCTTTCCAGTGACTGGCTCCAGGATATCACACTGTGAAATGCTAGGGAGAAACTCTGTGTGGAATACACAGGATATCTCTCTATATTGTTGCTTATGATGGCATAAAAACATACAATTACTTCAAAATAAAATGTCTAATTTAATACAACTAAAATTTTAGAGAAGCAGATTAGATTAAATTTTCAACCCAATTTAATTAATGATAATCATTTATTAGAAATGCTTAAGTAGAGGCTGATCATTATCTCTTAATAATACAATGGAAGAAAAGAATAAATGGAGTGAAACATTGCACAGGAAATATTGCATTTCCAATTACTTAACGGGCTCCTCTATTAACCAAGGTGAGAAATAAACTGGTAGGAAAGATTAGACTATTCAGGTACCTTGGTATAGATGTATTGAAAAAGGATACAAGAAAATATGAGGAATATTATTATATTCTAATGTATACTAACAGAGTTAATTCTGTTTCTCTTTTGTTTGCAACTTGATGAACCTTAGTTTTGATCCAAGGGGCACCATTTAGATTACCAGTCCTCTTGCATATTTTCTGCATTCAGTAGTGCCAAATTCCTATAATAGAGTTCTACTTCTTATAAGTGATTTGGATCATTTCACAATTTGATTTTCCACAGCCAAATAAAACAGCCAAACCTAATCCAAAACAAAATAAATACTAAAATATTTTACAGTTTAAAAATTTCAAATTCTATAATTACATCTTAAAAATATCATAAATTTTCAGAAACAGTGAGATGAATAAAAATAGAAATAAGAATCAAAATTATACTGGGTGTTTCTTTATAAACTGAGGACTTGTATTAAAAGGTCTGTGTTATAGTGTTTGTAATCCAGATATAGAAGTGGGAATACTATAAAATAAATATTCTATGAGGGTAAGTAATGTACACATAATGAAATAAGAATAATTAGTGGAAACTTAAGGGCAATGAGTTAGAAACTTGCAGAGAAATTTGTCTATAATGAGACAAATAGTATTTCATCAATCTGGGTAGTGATAAAAAGGGTTTGGAAGTCTTATCCTTAAATTGTGATTATTTTGGACACTATTTCTATTCATTTAAAATAGAATATTTCTGTACCTAATAAAGGCGATGCTTGGACTTTTAATTATGGCTGTACTGTTGGTGAAATTAGTGCATCAGAGGCCCTGAGACATGTTCTTGCTGACTATGCCAAGAATGAAATGTTGTGACCAATATGGACCCATGTAATTTCTCAGACTTTGGTTGATAGGAAGCAACCTTGAGAGTTGAAATAATACTTTCTTCCAGTATCAAGAACTGAACTTCTTAATTATTTTATTATTTTATAAGTAAGACCCAATTAAAGCTCAGACTCCAAGATGTAGATTTTGAGATTTATGGAAATATTTGATTCTCTTATTTAAATCATAGTACTGAAAATGTGTTCTTTCATTCAATGATTGCTTTGCTTAAATAATCTAATCTCAGTGGAAGACTCTAAAGTCAAACAAGACCTTCAAACATTCAGCCATAAGAAACAAATATTCGGTAATATTTCTTATACTATTCAGTGGGATTTACAGAGCGTATATGACAAATGCACTTCTGTAATATGTGAAATTTAGAGGAGAAAGCGATTCCATCTTGGAAAGAATGGCCATTGTCAAACAATCAAATAATAGAAAAAGTTGGGGATGCTGTGGGTAAAAAAGAAACTCTTCTACATTGTTGGCGAGAAGATACACTAGTGCAACCACTAGAGAAATCAGTATGGAGATTTCTCAAAAAGCTAAAACTAGAAATTTCCTTTGACTTGACCCTTTCTGAAAGAGTTAAAGACATCACATTAAACTGATGCATGAATTTTCATGTTTATAGACACATAATTTTTAATACTAAATCTTTAAAGCAGCCATATGTCCATCAACAGGTGAATGAATAAAGCAACTGTGGTATTTACACACAATGGGGTTCTACTTTGCCATAAAGAAAGATAACTTGAATCATTTGTAGGAAAATGGATGCACCTTGAAACCATAATATCAAGCAAAGTAAATCAGACAATCAGACATACAAGTTTAAATATCGCATAGTTTCTCTTATTTTAGAAACCCAAATTATAAATGAAGGGCAAAATAAAAGATAATAGGAAAAAGATAGATCTTTCTCAAATGAGAAAGGGACCAAGAGATGGTGGGAAGGACTAGGGATGGGAGGTAAAGGGGATGAAATAATGAATTAAGATGTGTTTTGTACATGTACCACCTCCCCACAAGGAATATAAACATGCACTATAAACATAAAGTAATAAAAGCAGTATAGCAAAATACAGGCAGGTATTATGAAAATGTACTTAGATAAGCATCTTAAAAACTTTAAGTAGAATTCTTTTTCTCCTGTTGTAATAAGAATTTAAAAGTTTTGTTGCCCTTTCATGTTATCTATACCATGGTGACTTAGTATCATTGATGATCTCAGAAAATATTCTAATAACAGTGACATACATGAGAGTATTTCCCTCACAAAGTTTATACCACCACGGACATGGACATAGTAGAAGAACAACAGTTATAGAGTCACTAGAATATAAGTGTTTCACCAATGAAAAGTAAGTTTTTGTTGGCCTATAATGGTTTGTAGAATTATCATTCAATAAAGAACCAGTAAGACATAACCTTTGATCCTAATGACATATTTAAATCTATCTACTGTGTGCCATCAATATCTTCATCCAGCTACTATTATCTCTACCCCATACTACTCGCACTGATTTCTGTGTGCTCTTTATTCATCCTCTTCATCCAGAAAATTATTCTCTAAATGGTAGTCAGAGTTTCAGTTTCCCACTGACAAGAACCAATTTATTCCTTGCAGCTTCTGCCTTCTTCTCCCTTTTTACTGCAATATGCTACAACCATACTTTTTGTTTTCTTGCTGAGGTTGGAATTCTTTCTCCTTGGTTTTCTGATGAACATCTTGTCATTCCTAATTTTAGTTAAAATATCCATTTCACAGAAACAATACTGGCTCATCTGTATAGAATGGTCCCTGTTTTTCTTTTCATTTCCTCCACTTTATTTTTTGCACACAACTTTAGCTTATAGGTTTTTCATATTTTATACATACACCTATTCCTTCATAGCTAATGTTTCTCTTATTCATCACTTAGTCTATAGCTTTTAGAAAAATTAGCTTCATAGCAAAAGGTCCAAAAATACTGAGTGATTGAAAAGATAATGCTATGAATATGAATATTAACCCTGACAGACATAGAAGGATTACCCCAGTTCTCCATTTTACTACCAATATGGCATTGGGTTAGTTGCTCAGTCCCAACCCCTTCAGTTTTGTCACCAGAAATGTGGAGCAAATAAGAACTCTGTATTATTCAGCTTTCTATTGTTTTAACAAAATACCTGAGACAATCACCTAGTAAAAAAGAAAGGTTTCTTTGGCTCACTGTTCTGGAGGTTTCACCTCATGGCTGGTTGGCCCTATTGTTTCAGGCTTATGATGGCACATATTGGCAGCAGTGCATGATAAAACCACTCATTCATGGATGTGATGCAAAGAGAAAGGAGATAATTGGGATCCATGATCCTCTTGGAAGACTTCCCACTAAGACCCATTTCTAGTATCCACTACCTCACAATAGTGTCAACCTGGGAGCTAAATCTTTAAGGCATTGGCATTTGGGAGACAATTAAGATTCAAATGAAAGCAAATTCTTATCTTACAGTAAAATACAAAGAAAAAAATGCAGTAAGTACAAACTCTTGAACCCACTACATCAGAAAAGAAAATATCACAACAGGTCACAGCCTTATTTGGCCAGATAGCCTTATTTGCCCTGGATAGCTCCTTTGAAGAATCATGGGCCTTGGCATTTCAGAGCAAACATCAAACATAAAGGGAACTATTGGTCTTGTATTAGTTACCTTTCTAGAGTCAATATTTTGCGAAAGAGCAGGTTTAATACAGGACATCTACAAATTACAATATTCACACACACAAGCCAAATGCAGGAAGAGTGCAGAAAGTCTACCTATGCACTAGAGGCCGGAAAGATCCAGTCAAGGGCTGGGAGTCCACAGCAATGTCTGGTGTACATCTGTGTCTGCATTAAAAGGCTGAAGAGGGCTAGGGATTTAGCTCAGTGATTAGAGTGCTTGCCTTGCAAACACAAGGGCCTGAGTTTGATCCCCAGGACCACAAAAAAAAAAAAAAAAGGCTGACGAAATCTATACAGGAACCAGTATACGATGTTCACAGCAGAGATGAAGACCAGTGCTGCCCTGAAGCAAGGAGCAGCCACCCCTGAGGACAGCAAGGATCTAAGCTCCTTCTGCGAGGAGAACAGCTGATTCCCCTTGAGGAGAACCAGCCACAACAGAGCTTCACCTGGAAAACAGCCGGCCCCAATCTTCTGCTCTCGTTCTCCTTTATGTTGTGTGGGCAACAATCCTCACGTGGATCCTCTGCGCCCAGAACCACACCGACTCAGTTCAGCTGGGTGTTCTGGCTCAAACTGACCATAAGTCCACCACAATTGGTCACTAGACTCTTTGGAATCGTGAAATGATGTTACTCACTCCATGGGATTCAGGAAGCATCCTCAAATTTGATGGGAAAAATTCATATAAAGTTAAAATATTATTTTCCTCAGTCTTGTTGAAATCTGTTTTCATCTTTTTAATAGTGCAAATGACTAATAATAAAGGGAGAAGGGGTTTCTGACCCTAAACCTTCCAGAGACCTTGCCACCGCCCCAACCTATCACCATCAAACACTGACACTTCCATCAAAAGATTAGCTTGTAAATCATGGCATTTGGGGTTACTTGAGATCTGAGAGTTTGACAGGATGATCTAAAGCAATTTGTAAGAGCAACAAAAAGAATAGAAGTAAAAGAAAAAATCCTTAAATGCTGAATTATTCATTCATGGCTATCCATTCTTAGAGGACTTGAAAGGGGCATAAGAAGATTCAAAAGGTTTGTAAGACTTTAGCTCTCCTTTTAAATCACATGAATTTTTTTATGAGTGTTAATATTATTCTGTAGCATTTATTATCAAAATTGTTATGTAAAGAGGTAACACGCTGAAAAGAGGAAAGTTTGTAAGATAGTAAAGATAGTTATTAAAAGGAGAACTTGCAGAAGGAAGGAGTGATTTTGAAGTGAGTTTTGAAATAATGTTGATAGCTATATTTCCTGATAAAGTGGACAAAAAGAAAAATAAAAGCAAAAATAGTTCTTAAAGTCAACATGGAAGTAATAATCATGAAAATCACTGTTTTCAGCTAAAATTGTCCATAGATTTCCACCAGTGTTTACACTACTTTAAGTTGTTGTTGTTTTTTTTTTAAACACAAGACATCCAACCTGATATAATGAAGTAGAAGCACGCCAGATGAAGAAGGCAAAGATTAGCATGCTCTGATGAAAGAATTCCTGTACCTAAAATGGAATATTATTCATCCTTCAAAAAGAAAACAGTCTTACCATCTGCGACAATAAGGGTGAACATAAAAGACATTTCTTAAGTAAAATAACCCATATATAGAAGGACAAATCCTGTACGGTTTCTTTTATATGAGGAATCTAAAATACTCCAACTCAGAGGCATAGAGAGAATGATAGTTTCCAGATGCTAAGAATAGAAGAAAGTACATAGTTACTTCTCAGTGGTCACAAAGTTACACTTTGTGCCTATACTTAATGCTATTACATGTGTATTCAAAAATGTGGAAGAAGGTAGATCTCATGGTAAGTAGTCTTTAAAAATATAGTAAAATAGTTGAGAGCAATATTTAATAGACTAAATAGAAAAAACTATATGGTAAATGTCTAAATTATTTTAAAAATCTTTCTTATTTTATGTGCTTTTACACAGAAAACTGAATATATAAAGTTGTTTATTGGTCCTTTGTTATTTACTCTTTTAACAAATTGTACATCCTATTAAACTTCAAAATCAACAAAATATATTGATTCAGTGTTGACTGCATGTAGAGAGAAAGGGCAATCTAGCAAAAAATATAAACTGATACTGACTTTCAATGGTTTAACAATTATGGAAATATCATGATTTTTCTCCTGTTATTTTGGAAAAGGGGATTTTTTTTAAATAAAACTGTTTTAATATTTTGAATGTTAAACTCATAATTTCTTAAAACACAGAAAATATATGAACTACTTAGGATTCTATTGACTATATCTTTGTATTTGAAATTACAAACATTTCATAACATTTTAAATTTTGTAAATTTTCATTGTAAAATTAAACTGCCTAAATATAATTACTCTGCTATTTAATCTTATATTGCTCAAAATAGGAATTTTCTTCTAAAACAAGTGCTTATTTAAAATTTATATTTTTCTGTACAGAACATTTTCCTCAAAACTGCATTTAAAATAACAATATTTTACAAACTAATTGGAAGAAATATAGCTTTTAATAAAGTATATATGTTGATTGAAGTTTTTATGCCAATTTAGAGTTTATTGAACACTGAACTTTATAGTTGAAATATGTCATACTGAGATATTCTTGAAAGGAAAACGTCCTTATATTAACTCATTTGCATGTTGTATGTCATCCCTTAATGAGTATTACATATACATAATTATTCAAACATATTTACTTAATGGTTACTATAATCATTATATAATTATACTATTATATGTATATCAAATTATTTTAGAAGTTTATCATACTATTTGAAGCAAGTGCATTATTTCATAAAAAGTAAGATATAAGTAATTTATCATTAAAAAAACATTTTTTAAATGCAAGATATGTTGACACAAACATTTAAGATTTTTGGAGAAGAAGGCCAGTAGTGTGGTATGTAACGTGATTTGCTCCTGTGCTGTCAAACAAGAACTACCCTTGTTTAAATCTAGAGATAGAAAACAATGTTATTGCCTGACCTAGAGACACAGATCTATTTATTTTCTCTACCTTAAACACTCAAATTTAGAGAAATGATTGAATGTCCCATCTATCTTTAAGGTGCTTCTGAATGTGCTTTCAAAACCATATATCTTCTTGTATGAAAAGTCCATAGACGTAAACAATTTTGTGGAAAATGGCAATTTTATGGAAAAAGAGAGGTGTAAATTGTACATAAATTGACATTTCTTCCCAGCTAATTTTGAGTGAGGTCAGTATGAACAAATAGAATTTTAGATTTCCATTTGTCATTAGCAGTACCACATTACCATTTAGAATAAGAATTGGAATAAGAGAAAGAAAATATTGACACAGTAAGTATGTAACTGATGGGAAGGAGATGAGAAGAATAGGAAGCAGTTGATACACTAGCCACTCTTCCAAATTTTTACTGTATCTGATGGTCACAGTCTTCCTTACACTCTTTCAGCCTACACTGAGATGTCTCGACCTATAAGATCCAGTGTTCATCTTACTTTCTTCCAAATGTTGTTTAAAACTTGTAAGACTAATCTAGCATTTGTAATTATGAAACCCATGATGTCCTGTTTTATTCTTTCCCCTTCGTGACCCATTATACTGATCACAGCATATTGTGATTACCTGTCTGCAGAGGTCACCCTTTGAGCAGGTACTGCATTTTCTCATCATTGTTTCCTGAACAAGCATTGTAGTGCTAATTCTTTTTGGAGCCATGCAAACAATTTTAATTCAATTAAATCCACACTTCTACTGTCAAAAGTAGTAAAAGTAACAAAGTATGAACAGAAAGGTAATAAAAACAGTCCTTAAAAAGAGTTGAATATGGGAAAGCACAGAAATTCTTTAACACTAAGTTCTAGGTTACCACGGTGGAGAGTGGCTCCTCTAATTTTGCTGTTGCTTTTGATGTCACCAAAGAGGACACTTGCCTGGAAATTGTGCTACCTAAACTTTAATCCCACAAGATATATGACAAATCTTCTGAAGAGTCTAGAATTACGTTTCTGCTTTGTAAAAAGAGGACTTTTTCATGTAAATTTCAAGGTTTTTATTTTGCATAAAATTATAGCACTATGCAAAAAATTCTTTAATAGGTTAGAAAAATTTTTTTAAAAACGTTTAAATTCCATTTCTGTTAAAACTCAGAAAGTAACCTCTTTTGGTGCAAGATTGATTAATTAAATCAATAATGTTAAGGAAAATATAATTTTTTCTATTTTTTAGTCAGTTGCATTAGTGCAGAAAGAAAGCATAAGAACTTGATGGCAACATAACTGGAATGGAGGACTCTATAGCAGTTGTCCCAGTGGAACCTTAGCTTTCACCTCCAAAGGTCTCAGCGGAAAGTACATATCAAATTTATACTAGAAGTATTCAGTACTGTATCTGCAGGAGGAGTTAGCAAGTGATAATACAAAGGAATGATTCTTCTTTTTTCCTTTAATATCAAATTTTTAAAATGTCACCACAGCATTTTCAAAGAATACAATTGTAATAGTGTTCTACAGTGTTCAAATATATATTTAGATCCATGCTCATATTTCAAATATTTATTTTGTTATGGTGATACATTACCTCTGTCTTGGCTTCAGCTGAAAATAGATGTTTAACACTTATTTATGCAACATTTTGTCAAAATACAGCTTCATTGCTCTTAAAATACATACATATCTCTGCTGAGAAGTAAGACCAATATTAGAAGGAAATTGTAATGTAGGAGGTCAAAAGTTAAATTTTTGGCTAAAATAACCTTTTAATAATTCCAAACTGAGTTTTGAGCAGAGTATTCCCTCACTGCTAGCCTCCCTTGCTTTCAGTTTTGAATATACCTTTTTTGAGAGAGCTCTTACTAAGTCTCTAAATTGCCCATCCCATGCTTGAACTTACAATCCTTCTGCTTTGCCTCAGCCTTCTAGAGTGCTAGGATTCTAGGCACACTCCACCATGCCTGGAAGACTGTACCTGTTAAAAAACCCTCTCTTCAATTCCATTAGTCTGCAATTTCATTCTTTTTCATAATGAAAAAAATTGCTTCCTGTGAGATCCATCCAAGTTTGGGCTACAGTCCCAGGAGATGGCAAGAAATTGTGATGTATGTGCTGAATTTTAGTAACAGAGGTTGGGAAAGAGGAGAAATGGTATAGAAAAAGTAGGCCCTTGTGACCCAAAACAAAATAAAACAAAACATACAAGCATAACTTTCAATACAAGTATCCCGTTAAATTTTCCCACCAGAGAGAGAAATAGGCCTACTAATCCTTTACTATTAAAGCATTAATACACTAACCTACTTAAAATAATATTTCTTAAAATAATAATAATTTCTGCAAAGGTAAACATCAATTTTTATGAGACAGTATAGTACTAGCTCACTGTGACAAAATGCTCATCCTAAAAAGGTGCGTTTCTTCTCTTTGACACCACCATGTTTTAACAGATTATTTGCTATTATGAATAGTCCAGGGAATCATTAATATCATATTTATTTGGTCCTAAGGACACTTTCATCATCACATACTATCATTTTGTACCAAGTCTTTTTTTTTTTAACCAAGAATATGTATTGGTACATTGTATACATAATGATCATATTCAGTATGGTTATTTTGTACCTCTACATGATATATCTTGGTTCCCCCCTCCTCCCCACCCCTCCCTTCTGTTCTCCCACCCTTCCCTATTTGCAGCAGGTTTATTTACATTTTTCCATTTTTTCCATTTCTCCTTTCTTTTCTTTTTCCCTTCCTTCCTTTCCCCCTTCTCCCTATCTTGTTCTCCTCTCTTTTGAATACTATTTTTTTTACATAATATCTATACTCTTAAGTGAAATAAATCAGACACTCATGAGTACACATCAAATTGTTTCTGTGATATGAGAAATCATAAGTGTAGATAAGAATAAAGAGATATGATAGATAATATGTAAAAAGAGAAGATAGCTTTCTTGTGACAGAAAGAAGAGAACAGGTGGTGATTATCAGCATGCTCAGCAGTTGACCTACGGACACATGACCACCAGAGTAATTGTTGGGTCTGACAGTAAATTGGAAAGTGGAGCAAAAAGTGAGAGAAAGAAAAAAAATAATATTTGTACATCTCTTAGTATTTCAGGTAATTTTTATCATATCGTGTATTTTAATATTTAAATGTCTGAGGCAGGGACAGTAATACACACCTGTGATCCAAGAATTGAGGGAGGTTGAAGCAGAAGATTTGCACGTTTGAGTTCCCCGGGGCGATTTAGTGAGACCCTATCTCTAAATAAATAAATAAGACCAGGGACATAGCTCAGTGGTAGAGCAGCTCAGCCCTCTGTTTGATCCCCAGTGCCAAAAATGAATAAATGAATAAATTTATATCTGATTTGTAGGTTTCTTCAGGAAAAGTTAAAAATAGATCATTATCTTTCAGTGCTCAGGTTTATTTTCAACTTTTATGTAGGTAACTAAGAAAAATTGTGCAGACTATGCACATCCAATGAAGTCCCAGATTAATCAAAAGAATAGCAAAGATGATGCTTACTGCAGATGAGGAGAGATTGCAGGAGATAAGATTCAAAATGTTCTTCTTGCTAAACCAGAGGGAGTGTCCAATTGGGCAGAGCAAAAGCAGTTCTGTGGAGATTTCCAGTACTTTATTTCCTCAGTTCTGCACTTCAGACCCTAAAAATACCCTGTGCTGAAAGAATATTATGGTAGAAATCCTGTAGCTAGAAATAATTGGCATCAACTATTCTATTAATTCACTGATTTAATCATCCATAATTTTAACAAGTAATTGAGGTTACTCTCTGAGACGGTAATAGGTAAGAAAATAGATATAAGTTCTAGACATCATATTATATTCTGTTAAAAGACCAAAGAAACACCTATAGTAGTTCAGATTGTAAGTGCTATGGAGAAAATTAAAGTGGAAAGAAAATAAGAAAACAGGAAAGAAGGGAGCCTAGTACATTCTAATTTTAAATACGAGGCTATTTGAAGGGAGATCTGAAAGAGGAGAAGAAACAAGGTATACTGATGTCAAGGATACATAGGTTTCAAGTAGAGTTATGGAAGTGTGATGGGACAAGAATAAAAAGAGGGATTTATTCTGTACACTAATTATTCAGATATCAAAATCTTAATATTATCTTTAAAATTTCTAAGTCTCTGCTCACTAATTTTTTAAAAATCTCTCTTCTTTATAAATTCTTTTGCCCCATTTTCAGGTTCAATACTTTTATCTATTAATCCTGCTTCATAGTACTATCTTGGCAGACAAAATTTTATTTTGCATTTCTAAAATTTTCTTTTTATCTCTTGATAATTTTACTTATGTGAAGAAGTTTTGCATATTTTCTCTTAAACATATTTTCATTTACCTTATTAAAGATAGTTATAATAATTATAATACAATCTTTGAAGTTCTTGTCAGTTTTCTTTCAGAACTGTGTTCCATTTCTTCCTCATGTCTGATAATTTTGGATTGTAGCCTGAAGAGCATGTGCATTATGTTCTGAAGCTTCTGCATTTGGGTGTAGTCCTCTGAAAATTTTGATGCTTTATCTTAACAGGTAGTTTACTACACTCTGGGGGAAGTGCTGCCTTTTGCTGTGATGAATTTAAGTTCTAACCTCAGTTTAATCATTAAGCTTTTGCTATATCTTGGAAGTCTTTCTCAAGGATATGTGGCTAAAGGGTCAACTGAACATGTGAGGATTATTTACACATAGCGTGAAGAAGGTATTCATTTTTCTAGCTTTATCTCCTCTAGCGTTTCTCTCACCAGCCAGAATTATCTGTGCCCCTTTCCTTGGTTTATTCAGCTATACAGAATGAATTCTGAATTCTACCTGTCTCTATCATACCTTACACAACTTTAGCCTGCTTTCCAGGAAAACACACATCAAACGGTCATGAAGAATCATTCCCAGGTACAATCAATGAAGATATTAAGCAGCAATCGTTCCATTAGACACTAACGTAAAGGTTACAAGTATGTAAAGCAAGGCAGGCTTTCTAGCAAACATTTCACTGAATACATATGGGAATATTCCGAATGGATTACGGTTTTTAAAAATATCTAATTTGGGGAGAAATTCAGTTGGCAAAAATAATTTCAGCACCCTTCTATTACATTTTTACTCAGTGTTTCAGCATTTTCTGAGCGTCGGTATTAGTATGGTGTGATTTGCTCATCTGTATTCTACTGAATAAAAGCATAAGACCTTTGGCCACATTACAATACTAATATGTGTCTAGCTATGTAAGCAGAAATATGCTTTGATGCTCTATTTTCTTTTCTTTCTTTCTTTCTTTTTTTTTTTTAATTTTGTTGTTGTTGTTGCTGGGGATCGAACTCAGGGCCTTGCACTTGCTAGGCAAGCGCTCTAATCACTGAGCTAAATCCTCAACCCCAAAGATCTACGTTCATATAATAAATTACACCAAACTTTATTCACCTAACACAAGCAACATTTTACTGTATTGTATTGTACTGTATTTTAATTCAGTGAGTTGACTACAACTCAGATGGATAGTTCTTTTTCTGACCTGTGTTTGGAATGTCACAGCTAAGTCTATTAAGATTTCCCTAAACATGCTGTTCATCCAGGTTTGCAGTCTTTGTTCCCTGGCACGCTTCATGC
>PVJO010024479.1:0-24308 GCA_004026905.1 Hystrix cristata | reverse complement strand
AGAAGTAAGTCAGGGTAGTATGTATTTATTCACGGATTCCCTAGTTTATGTTTCTCCAGAGAATGAATTGTCTCTATCTTTCTGTGTCTCATATACAACTAAAAATGGTTGCTGAACTAATATCAAGATGTAAAAAGTCTTCTCTTCTATGGAAGACTGACGGCCAGGAGGACATGGTCACCAGGTGGACGGCTCTCCACTGGATCTGGTAAAGGGTCAGAGATGCACAGTTCCTCAGAGTGAGGTCAGAGCAGCAGTTTGCTGCCGGAGATGTTTTCCTTCCTTAAGAGTAGGATTTCCTCTTGTTAAAAGAACAGGTTTCACGGTAGACAACACTGGAAGGAAATTTATTTAGGAGCTCAGGTTTAAGCTTACATAGCCAAACACATTCTGGTTCAAAAATCTTATTTTATCAAAATATTACATTTACCTGACAGAATTGGATCCATTTGATCACATTGCAAAATAATAATGTCAAAAGATTTTTTTCAGTAACTGTTTTTAATAACTATATGTTTTATTCTTAAGTCGATGTCTATCTTTTAGGAAATAATTTAACTGAGATATAACCTAAGAATTAAATTTGTTGCTTAAGGAAAAAAATAATTCTTTTAATCTGGAAAAAGAATAAATGTGTACAGTAATCACTAAATGATAATTGACTCTAAGGAAAATAGCTCAGATTGTATTTTATAGTATGTAAACAAAATTTACATACATATATAATTTCTTCATACCTTATTTTAGAAAGGAAATATGACAACTCTAACATTTCTAATATTGAAAATATAGACGTATTTTTCTTCTTTATAAAAACCACTACATTTCATAATATTATAAAGCCAGGAACTACTGCAAACATGTATGATTTTATATCTCACAAGACCCTAAATCAGAGTTGAGCTTTCTTTCTCTATTTGACTTACTTAATCTGATTCATTTAAATGCCTGAAATCTATTTGCATTAAACACAGAGCTATAGGTATAAATAAAATAATTTATAAAAAACAGTTTCATTCCCCAGAACGTTATTTCTTAAAACATATGTTGTACTTTATTTCAGAAATCACAGTTTTGATTCATTCAATGTTTAGATATACAACGTAGAATTTATGTCCCTCTTTTTTGACAATTTTAGTTAAGAGCTGGTGTCATTTAAAATGTCAGGAACCCCATCCTGCAGATGTTATACAGATGCTTTTTCAAGCAGTATTAATAACTCATAATAAATAAAAGCCATTGTTAACCAACACCAAAATGCAAAAAGTTATGACTGTATAAATATATAGTAGTATGAACCACTGGGGCCAAGTTTTCAGAGACCAAAACAGGCTTCCTTTTCATGTGCTGGGATTTTATGCCCACAAACTAATTGCACCCATATTTGAGTCTCTGTGCATGAATTATTTCTTCATTCTTAGCAGCAAGTGGTCAGGGAGGACCTTAGTTTTTGAAAAGTTAGCTGCCAGTAAGATTGAGGAGCAGAGAATGGGGGGAGTGTATGTGTACTTAGAAACTGAGGAATCTGATGAAAACTTGCAAAAAAATTTCTGCCCCCAACATACTGCCATCTTATTAGGAAGAAAATTAACAATCTTTGTTTTTAAACATAGTCTCTGTCAACACATGAACCCACTGAATAAATTCGCCTCCTTCACATAAAGAAAAATTAATTGTAACAACCAGCTTGTAAGGTGTCTTAGCAATGCTTATCAAAGCAAATATTGGGCCACATTTTATTTTCAGCTGACGTTCATGATTTTGACCTAGCCGAATGTGTTATAAAGAGCTGCGGATGGGAGGTCTGGCTTCTGACCCTTGCTTGCATGAGCAGTGTCACTCTACTTCAGTCATTTCACTCTCTGGACCTCAGCTTACCTTGTCTCTAAAACAAGAGGGCAGGAAGGACAAGATCTGAGGTCCCTTCCGACGCCGGCCAAGATGATTTCATGCACCCACTGACGCAAATCTCGATGAAGAAAAGGCTCTGCCTTCTCTTCAAGGAGATTTTCCTGACTTTATCAATCAAGTTGAAAGTTTGGGCTGCATATAAATCAAACAGTATTGAGGAGGAGCCAAGCACAGATGAGAAAGAGGTTGGTCAGTGACTACAGAGCACAGTTTTCAGGGTGAAATTAGACTTAGAAAGCAAGATACAGTCTAGATGAAAAAGAGAAATTAAGAAGAGAATTGTCTAAAGAAATGCACACTTTTGAGGATAATCTTCATTTTGCCACTCATAAGCCAGCAGCTATCCTGCATTTTCTGTCTTTTAGTATTTTACTACTCTCTAGAGATGGCAACTTGGGAACTTGTTCCTCTGGCAGACTTCTTCTGCCACTCCACCTCAAGGCCAGTCAGCTCTTCCTTCTCCTTTTGTCAGGCCAATCTCTTCACTGTCCCCAAAGTACCATGTCTCCAAACCTTATCTACCCATAAATCCTGCTCACATTTTATCTGCTCCATGGAAACATCTAGAAAACTCTTACCAGCGTGACGCTCTCTTTATTCTGAACTACCATAGGTTACGTGGACTAGGGGCACGGAAGCAAAATATATTCAGCTATTAAGTATCAGGCACCATGACAGGTGCAATACAGATATTTCTCACAAAGAAGTAAGTTCAGTTATGAACAGATTAAATAATTTGTCTGGTTTAACTAACAGATTATAACCTCGCCTGCACATTGGAATCACCCAAAAAGCATTTTTTTAAAATGCAGACACCTGAGACCCTCCTATAATTAGTGATTCTGATTTAATCAGTCTTAGATACCAGTTGAGCATGGTGGGTTTAAAGCTTTCCAGGTGCTTCTAATTCGCATCATTGTTAAGTTCCTTGGGGCTACTGGTGGAAGAGAAGCCCAGCTGTGTTTCTATCACCCAAGTCTAGGCTTTTTCACTACCACAGATATTTTCACTTAATTGTATAGTACCTGCTATGATGCTGTAATTATTTTTACATGTGCAAATTGTTCCTCTTTGAACTCAATTTCAATTTCAGTTTCCATTTCAGTTTTCAAGTTTAGCATTGTAGGTAAGAGAGTGAGCCCTTGAGCTGATCTCCTGGCTCAAGTCCTGATCCAACAGCTCCTTTCTGGAGGTCAAAAAATTACTTAAACGTTCTAAATTCAAGTTAAAGAGCTGATAACAGAGTTGTTCTGATGTTTAAATAAGTTAATACATTAAAGGACTTAGAATATCTCAGGAATCTGGAAACTGCTATAAGAACATTAGCTATTCATGAAAGGGGTGAAACCACAACAGACCTGCAGAAATTCAGAAGATCATCAATATCTACTTCAAGAACCTGTATTCTAAAAAGATTGAAAATACAGAAGAAATGGACAAATTCCTAGATACATATGAGTTACCAAAACTGGATCAAGAAGATATAAAAACTCTAAATAACCCAATATCAGCCACTGAAATTGGAGAAGTAATTAAAAACCTACCAACAAAGAAAAGCCCAGGTCCTGATGGACTCACAGCTGAATTCTACAAGAAATTTAGAGATGATTTAATGCCACTAATTCTCCAACTCTTTAGCAAAACTGAAAGGGAAGCAATACTCCCAAACTCATTCCTGGAAACAAGCATTACTCTGATACCAAAACCAGAGAACGATCCAATGAAATAAGAGAACTACAGGCCAATCTTATTAATGAACGTACATGCAAAAATCTTCAGTAAGATACTGGCAAACAGACTGCAACAAATCATCAAGAAGATTATACACTATGACCATCCCAGGGATCAGGGATGGTTCAACATATGCAAAGCAATAAATGTGATACACCATATTAACAGAGCCAAGGACAAAAACCATATGATCATTTCAATAGATGCAGAAAAAGCATTTGAGAAGGTCCAACACCCATTCATGATAAAAACCCTGCAGAAAATTGGAATAGATGGTCTTTATCTCAATCTGATAAAAGCCATCTATGACAAACCAACAGCCAACATCACACTAAATGGTCAAAAACTAAAAGCTTTCATTCTACAATCCAGAACAAGATAAGGATATCCAGTCTCACCACTTTTATTCAATATGGTGCTGGAAACATTAGCTAGAGCAATTAGACAAGAGAAAGAAATAAAAGGAATAAGGATAGGAATGGAAGAAATTAAATTATCACTATTTGCAGATGACACGATACTCTATATAGAAGACCCCAAAAACTCCACCAAAAACCTTCTAGATTTAATAACCAAATTCAGCAGCATAGCTGGGTACAAAGTCAACACTCAACAATTAATACCATTCTTGTACACAAATAACAGGCTCACTGAGAGAGAAATTAGGGAAACATCTTTCATAATAGCATCCGAAAAACTAAAGTACCTAGGAATCAATCTAACAAAGGAAGTAAAAGATTTCTACATCGAAAACTACAGTACTTTGAAAAAGGAGACTGAAAAAGATATCAGAAAATGGAAAGATATCCCTTGTTCTTGGGTAGGAAGAACCAATATACTGAAAATGGCCATACTCCCAAAACTGTTATATAGATTTAATGTGATGCCAGTTAAAATACCAATAGCATACCTCACAGAATTAGATAAAACAACTCTAGAATTCATTTGAAACAAAAAGAAACCTAGAACAGTGAAAGCAATTCTGAGAAACAAAAGCAAAACAGGAGCCATCACAATCCCTGACCTGAAATTATATTACAAAGACACTGTAATAAAAACAGCATGGTTTTGGCAAAAAAAAAAAAAGATGGACTTGAGGACCAACAGAACAGATTAGAAGATGCAGAAACAAGTCCAAACACTCTCAGTCACCTAATCTTTGAGAAAGGGGCCAAACATCCTCACTGGAAGAAAGACGGCCTTTTTAATAAGTGGTGCTGGAAAAACTGGCTCTCTGCATACCAAAGATTAAAACTAGACCTGTATCTTTCCTCATGCACTAAGCTAAAATCAAAATGGATCAAAGATCTAAACATTAAAACAGAAACACTAGAAACACTAAATCTGCAGGCAGATAGAATAGGTAGAACTCTTGAAGGTGTAGGCAAAGACTTTATGAATAAAACCCCAGTTGCCCAGGAAATAACACAAAGAATCAACAACTGGGATCTAATCTTACTTAAAAAAACCTTTTTCACAGCAAAAGAAACCACCAACAGAGTGAAGAGACAACCCACAGAGTGAGAAAAATTTTTGCCAGGCATTCCTCCAACAAAGGACTAGTATCTCAAATATATAAAAAACTCAATAAATCAGACCCCCCCCAAATTTAAAGACCGAATCAAAAAATCGGTAGCTGAAATAAATAGATACTTCTCAGATGAAGAAGTAGAAACAGCAAATAAACATACAAAAAATGTTCAACATCACTGGTAATTCGAGAGATGTAAATTAAACCAACACTGACAGTCCATCTGACTCCAGAAAGAATGACTATTATCAACAAATCAGCCGATAACAAATGCTGGAGGGGCTGTGGGGAAAAAGGAACCCTTCTCCACTGTTGGTGGGAATGTAGACTGGTGCAACCTCTATGGAAATCAGTGTGGCGATTCCTCAGGGAACTAGGACTAGAGGTTCCATTTGACCCAGCTATTCCCCTTCTTGGTATCTTCACAAAAGAATTAAAAGCATCATACCACAGCAATATATGCACATCCATGTTTATAGCAGCACAGTTTGCAATAGCTAAATCTTGGAAACAGCCCAAATGCCCATCAACCAATGAATGGATATGGAAAATGTGGGATTTTTAATGCATTGGAGTACTACTATGCCATAAAGAACGATAAACTTGAGAAATTTCTAGGTAGATGGATGAATCTTGAGACCATACTCTTAAGTGAAATAAATTGGACACACATGTTTAAATACTATGTTGTTTCTCTGGTGTGAGAAGCTGAAAGTGTAAATAAAGACTAAAATGTATTATATTAGGAAAGGGAAGAATTGTTCAAATGGGAAAGGGAACAAGGGAGGGGGAGAGGGAAGGAATGGAGGGACAAGAGAAATAAGGAATAGAGGGAAAAAATGGAAACAAAGCTTTTGTAGATAGGGAGGGAGGAGGGGGTGAGGGGAGGGGAACGGGAAAAAGAGAAGCAGCAAGATATGTCATGTACAGGTACAAATGCCCTATGATGAATGTTATCACTACATACATCTAAAATGTATCATTAAAATAAAATTTTAAAAATGTTAGTTATTTTTTAGAGTTACTATGATGTCATAATTCCAATAGCACCTAACATCTCAACAGGATGGATACTAAATGTATTAAGTTAAAACACATGCAGAGCAATGAAGAGCCAGAGTGCCAAGCACCATTCCTGAAATAGTGCAGAAAGGACTTCGTGGCTAGATAGTAAATAAGGCAGCTTTCTGGAATTCTTGTTACATTTAAAATCAAAGCAAAGATTTTGTAGCAAGAAGAACAAATATGTCTGCGTGACTTTTGAGTTTTAGTGCCATGTTTCCGCTTCAGTTGACATTATACCTCCTTAAGTGAGTCTCTTGTGCCTTTCTCCCTTTCTGCAGGGCCCACAGTTCTCGCCTCTCCTTTCCCTTTTGTTTCCCCTTCCCCAGTTTCTCTCTCTTAATATCATCATACGTTATTCCCTTTTTGTGGTAAATCAGTAAAAGCCAAAGACTATATTCTCTTTTATATTTGATTATTTATAACTATCTCCCCAAATACAACCACTCATACAATTCAGACATCCCTGAAGTCATGAATGTAGAATGTATTATACTCATGCCTTGAAAATAGAAATTATTCCCACTGATATTCCTGTCACATGAGAGACTTTTGCCAGAAGCACCACCAGTCAGACTCGGAATGGGTAAACTGTTGCATTTTTTCCCTTTTTAATTCAGAAGAGTAGCTGAACTCTGCTAGTCACCAAAGCTGAATATGATACTGCAATTGTGCTGGGCCATTAAATACATGATTCCATTACAGCCTCACGCTAATCATGTGATAACACAGAACTCCACAACTCATAGATGAAGACGTAAAGTGGACATAGCTAGAAAGAGATGAGGCATTTCATGCTAAAAAGGCCTTCAGTTAAATCAAGGAATAATAAGCAGTCTCCAAAATAACATATTATCAGAATACTGAAGTAGTTCTCTTGTATTTTAAGTCTCTTGCAAGCAGGGAATATATCTATTATTGGTATTCTAAGCATGCCTTACATTAATAAATACTTGAGGTCAGCTAGTAATGGGGTCCCTGTACTTTGGCCCTGATGAAGTGTCTCAGGGGAAGATAAATAATGATTGAGCAGTACTTGATCACTTAGGGTTTTTTCTATAAGTATATCGTTTCATGGGCCCAGTCTCCTACTTGATTTTGGGGTGAGTTGTGTTATTTCAGAGCATCACCATTTGTTGCTCTTCTATTTGTTTGGGTTTCTATGAGTATAAGAAAGATCTTCTCACTGTAATTTCTGTAATTCTGTTTCCTATGCTGGATTCTAAAGTTACTTGCGAACCATAATTTCACCAATCGAACCTTTCACCAAAGGAAGTTCTGCCGTCTGTTCCAGGTCAGTGGATTGTGCCTTGCCTTAGCTGTTCGGACAACAGGACCTGTGACTGGAGAGAAATCACTTGGCAGCCCCACAACTGTCAACATGGTGTCCTGACAAAGCCTCAGCTCCAGCAGTGCCTGAGGGGAAGAAAGGTATATTCTGGTAACAGTCCAGAAAGCTGTTACATTTTGCCACCTGTGGCACTAAAAGCCACAGTTGTGTGCACTAAATAAATGCATTTCCGCGCTCTCACTGCACAGAGAAAAGCTAACTGAATGTGACTTGGCCTTTTGAAATACATGTAGATGTTATGATAGAAGTGCTCTCATAATTCTTGCTCGAATTGTTCATTTTTCTCCAAATGAGTGTATTTGACAGATGGAGGATATTAAAGTTGTGTCCTGTGCTGACCCAATTCCATGCTGTTGCACAGCACAAATTGGTAGGAGCTTGCCACGTCAGCCAACAGTTGGCAGTTCAGAGCAGCTGGCTTGTCAACCGAGGCTCCAGCAGGCACTGCTGTTGAAACAGACATCTGTAACTCAGCACAGGAATCAAATGTTCCTGCATGCGAGACCCCTAGAGCTTACCAAGTGCATGGTGTTGTTTTTACACTCTAACTTGCTGGTCTTTTTTCACATTCCTGGGCAGGTCTCACTGGACCTCACTAGGCTGATTTTCTCTTTAATGCGGCTTCTAAACTGGTTTCTTGGACATGCATGTCTTCTTTAAGGCATGGTCTGGCTAGGTAGAGTCCAGCAGAACTCTTGGACATGCGAAATAGGGCCATAGACTGAGATGCTTGGTTAACATCGAGTAAGTAATCTTCCCAGATTTTCAAAGTACTTTTGATTAGATGGACATTTCCTTACACACTGTGTGTAATCGCTCGTGAATGAGTAAGGTTGATTTCAAAAGCTGATTTGTACAAAGCCCCATCAATGCATTTTTTAAAAAACACTGGATAGAATGTACCCCAGATTTTCTATTAGCAATTAAAGGATGGTAAGAGTTAAGGGGCAAGACAAGAAGATGATATCTTCTTCATAATTTCAAAAAATATGCCCCAGTTTTCGTGATTAAGAACACCTTTAATGAAAAACAACCTTATTAATTACTTACTAAAATGGAAAGGAAGAAAATAATCATCCGTTGCTGTCAGGAACATCAACTAAGCATTGATTCTGTAAGAGAAACTGTGTACCTAATTTCCTTACACCGTAAGTCCCACCAGACTGTAAGCTGCATGAGGGCAGGAGATGTCTTTGATTCACTGCTCAAATCTCTTTGCTGAGCACAGCTTTTGATATATAGCAATTACTTAATAAATATTTGTAGGGCTGAGAATGTAGCTCAGTGCAGGAGAAGGCGCTTAACCCTAACATATGCTAGCTCCTAGCTTTAAGCCACCAGTCGATCACTCAATACTTGTTGAGTAAGTGTATAAGTTAAAATCTTGTTTATTCTTAATCACAACTCTGTGAGGTAAATATTGCTATGTCATCTGTTTTCTACTTTAAAAATTACAGCTCAGACAGATTAAGTAGTTCACTGGTGATTATGTAAGTATGTGAGTGTTTGTGACATTGGCATTTTTTACCACCGGCTTGGAGAATCCATCCCATCCAACCTCCATGTCTTAAATATGCAGTGCTGGGAGCAATGACAATAACTGTTGCCACGCCAGCCAGATGGCTCTAAACTCAGAATGCCGTTCTGACCTCAGAATTTAGAGTATTCAAGAAAATTCCAAGAAGATGTCATAGTCTGTTAACCTGAAAAGCAGTAGATGTTAAGTTCATCACTAAATTCCATCACTTTGGACATGACAACTATGGTTTCTCGGGCTCATTTTCTTCATCTGTAAACTAGTGAGTAAATATGATCTAACATTCTATGGATTAATCAGTTTAGCAGAAAGCTAAATGCCTTATTCTTCTTTGTCTTAGATGGAGGTGCTATAATAAAATAACAGATTAAGTTGCTTAAAAACAGCTGTTAATTTATCATAGTTCTGGGCAGGAGAGCCTGAGATCAGGGTGCCAGCCCAGTCAAGTTCTGGTGAGGGCCCTCTTGCTGGCTTCTGGCAGATGTCTTCTTGCTGTATGCTCACATGATAGAAAGAGAAAGACTTCTAGAGTCTATGTAAATAGAACTGCCTCCCAAGGTCCCTATACCTAATCTGTCACACTGGGAGTTACATTTCAACACTTGAGTTTGGAGAAGGTATCAACATTCAGGCCACGGCACGGTCTTCAGTAATTTCAAAGCTGATTGTTGGCAACTCTGCAAAGTCATAGTGAGAAGGGAAGATCATTTTTTCCTACCTTTTAAAAATAGGCAAGAAAGATAGGTTGTTGCAGTCTAGAAACAAAGACCTGCACCCAGATGAGATGGCTTGCGCAGAGAAGGTTTAGCGCAGTGTCTCTGCTAGTCTCTGGCTCCAGGCCAAGAGGGTCTGGAAAAGTTGTCAAGAAGAAGATGGCTGGGCAGAATAGTATTTATAATTGGCAGTGATCTAAGCGTCACACTACTTTGAAATGGTTTAATTGAACTAGAAATAATAGGGTACGTTTTTCACTAAAGCCTTTGCTGTGAGAATCCTACATTCAAGGCTAGAACTTTGTCTTCCCAGTTATGGAGGGAAGAGATGGTGGAGTCAGATAAAGGGACAGGAAACAACAGGGGAGGAAGGCAGTACAGACAATCCCAGCATCCCTATTTATTCAGCTGCTCCAGTCTGCACACCTTGGATTATATAAAAGTGGAGCCATATTAACCTGAATATGGCCATCTAACCTGAAGGTTTTCAATTAATATAGAAAGCTCAGGTTTTAATAGCGATAACCCACAAGCCTCACAGCTGCCATGAATAAGTAGTTCAAAAACTGTGCTACAAGAAACAGAACTTTAACTCTTAATTGTGGCAAGCTTCAGCTTTGGGGAGCATGTTAAACTGAGTTATCTTTCTCCAAAGAATCGAATTAAAGGGCAACGGCATTTGACTGGGCCACTGAGAATTGCCGGAAAGGTAGGCCCTCACCTAATATTCTGCTTTCTTTAGAGTCTCCAAGTAGTCATTTCTCAGTTCAATTTCCTTATGTTGTTATCACAAGCTTTTCCATCTTTTTCCTACTGCTTTACATTGACGAATGCCAAGTCTATACTTGGAAATGTAAGCCCACCTGTAGGGAAGGAACGAGACACAAACCCACTGAGATCTGCAAAGGGGCTCAAATTTCCAGTAACTCTAACCAGGAACCTCAGTGCACTTGCTGGTGTGTGAGCAGCACGGCACTTTCTGTCCCTCTGTCCCTTGCCTTGGTATTAGCAATGTTTCACTGGGAGGGAAGGCAGAACAAACCGTCTGGTGGAAAGACAAACATGCACGTATGGAGGGCAACTAAATGTGGGAGCCTTTTAAACTCTCACTTTATCCAAATATTATTTACAGGTTTTTGTGTAATAGATATGATTTTTGTGACACATAATTGTGTCCTATGAAAGCAAAGTCAATTAAGAAAAAACAAAGCTGGCATCGATGATACTTTTGTTCATTTCTCTAAGAATATACCCACAACTTATTAAGCTCTAAGTATAATATGACTAAAAATGGATTAGAATTTACTTTGCAATCACAGGGTGAAATACATAGGCAATAGTTTAGGAATATAATCATCAAATTTACAACTGAAAAAAACTTGGGAACCCAACCCCACTGAATTAAACAAATCCTTATTTTGTTTGTCAGTTGAAAACAGCTCAGAATTTAAATCACTAATAAAATGTCTGAAAGAAAAGAGCAATTAAGAAAGGGAAATATAAAAAGGCAATATTTATGGAAACTTCTTAAGCTCAGCTGTTAAAACAAGAAATGTAACTTAATTTTTTTAAGTTACTTGAAGTTGAGTAGTGTCTTAGACTTGAAGGTGTTTAAAATGTCTAAGTGTGTTTAATGTGTGAATTTATAATAGTATGTTGTGTTTAAGATGTGAATTCCATTATGGTTACATAATTCACTATTGCTGTCAGTTTCAATAATTGGGGATGTATAAGAGGAAAAAGTTCACCTCACTGTCACCAGAAAATAATGACTTTTACATGATCCCCCTTCAGCACTGAAGAAATACAGTGACAATCTGGACAAAATGACAGCATAGACAAATGATTTTGTTCCAACAGGTAAAACTATGTGTAACTGATATTATATAGTTGCTCACTTTCTTTTTTGCCAAATTGTGTGTTTGAGAATAATTTCTTAAATCTCAATCTTATATTTGTTTTTACCCCAAACAGCAATTTGGCTGCTCATCTAGAGCCAACTAAATTAAAATGCACGATTGGAAATTGTTCATTATAACCATATCACATTTCACAGAGAGATGCTTTGCTGAGCTAGATTTTCATCAAGGCATGAATCTCATTAGCCTTCTGATCAGTCTCCATTTTGTATTATGGCCGAACCACGCTTGTCTCGTTTAGATGTAGTTATTTATCTTACCATGACAGTGCTTCTCCACATTGGCCTCCTCAGAATTACTGTGGAGCTTTCCACATACAGGGGCAATGGTTGGCCCTGGACTAGATGTGATGAGTAAGACTCCTCCTCCCCTTACTTTCATTTTCTTCTTTTATAACACTGTGAGAGCCCTCCAGGAATCAGGCATTACCCACATTAATTGACAAATAGCTCCTATCGCACATCTTTCAGCTTCTTCTCTTGATGTTTCTTGAGTTTCTGTTAGCTGGCTGAGTTCTGTGTTGGCAACTACCTAAACTTGATTGGATGCAAAGGAATGCTTCCATTTCTGCAAATATTGAACATAGGCTCTAAGAAGAAAGAAAGAACAGAAAGATAAAAATGGTTTTTTAGAAGTTTCCTTTTTTACATCAGCTCTTTATTGATTTAACTCAATGAGTCACAGAGACTTTGCTTTTCATTTCTTTAAAATTACTTGCTAACTATTTTCTTGCAACTTTGATGACTCTGGGAAAAGGTTATTGCTTTAGTCAGCTTTCTCATTGCTTAAAGGAGGAGAGGTTTGATTGGCTTCATGGTTTCAGCGTGTGACTGGCTGGCTCCAAGACAGGAGCATCATGCTGGAAGGGTAGAGTGTGAGGCAAAGCAGGGTGGAAAGAGTGCCAGAGAGGACAGGGGAACCGATGCAGTCCCTAACATCACTTCCGATGACCCGCACATACAAACTCAGCAGTGTGCTTTACCAATCTGCCAGGCAACTCTTAATCCAGCCATGGTGACAGTTGGGATTGACAATCACAGTTATGGATTAAAATGATTATATGTGTAAGTCTTATTATTATTAGGTCACTATATTCACCATGAAATAAGTTTCCAAAGTCTTGATTGTGTCATTATCACCAATAAATGATATTTATTATTTGTCCCAGGGGACGAACTTCTCTAAATGTATTAGTTAGGGTTCTCAAGAGGAACAGAATCAATAGAAAATGTATGTATAGTTGTGCAAGGGAATTTGTTAATAGGCTTACAGAGTCAGAGGCAGGAGAGTCCACAAAGACCGTTCTCAGTATTAAAGCGGAAGAATCCACAATGGCCGTCTGTGTGCTAAAGAGCCAGAGGTCCCAGCAGCTGCTCGGTCCAAGATAGAAACTGCAGAACAAGAGGGAGCCAGGACGCAGCAGCACTCAGAAAGTAAAAGCCTAGAAGCTCACTGTGGAGTTATGGGTTTAAGTCTGGGTCAGAGAGCTGAAGAAACTAGAGATAACGTCTAAGGACGATGTAGTAAATTGGAGCTGTTTAGAGACAGACACACTTCTTTCTTCCCTTTTTTATTATGTCCAGACTACAAGCCTATTGCTTGGTGTCACCCACATCCCATCTGGGTCTTTCCCTTTCGGTTTGCAGGCCTACATGTCAACCATCCACAGATGCATCCAGAACTGTGCTCTACTAATCCAGTAGGCATTTCTTCACCCATTCAACATGACAGATCATAATTAATTGTCACACTAAGAATAGAAGATTTTTGTGCATCATATAGATTATAAGTTCAATCTTTCCTGTACTTCCCATTTTTGCCACTTCACAGGAGAAGCAATATGAATTTAAAGATTCCCCTTGGAAGACACAAATGTAGGGGAATGTAGTGGAGACTAGCTAAGTGTTCAGCAAAATCAATTCTTCTTCCTGGCAGAGTTCAACATTATTTCTCAGTCTCCCTTGGAGTTAGGTGTGTGGTCATACGACTGAATTATAACCAATAAAATAGGGGCAGTAATGTGGCCAGCTTATAGGGCTGCTGGCTCAGGGAAAACTCAGACTGCTCTTTCCTCCTGCCCTCCATGAATATCAATGTTCAGGGAGATCTTGGAAGCCCAAGAGTCTAGTCATCCTGGATCCCTGAGTGAACTCCATGCCCTCATTCCCTGACATCTGCCTGGAACCATTTGGACTACTGTGTTTTCTTTTGAAGAAAACTTCAAATTTGTTTGAGAAATTATATATTTCTGGTCTCTATTTGTAATAGCACTTAGCTTATCTCACCTAATAGAGTGACTATGGTGTTGAGATATTGGAAAAAAAATAACTAACCCACTTTGTAGCTTTTCAAACAACTTTTTAAAAAGTAAGATCCAAGCTTTAAAAGAGCCTAGAACATGGTGGCTTCTAGGTCCTCTGATTCACTAAAATGCAAAATTACCAGCCCCTCAATGCTTTGTGGTGGCTCACATTGCAACAGAGAGATGTGAAATTCTTGTGAACACGTCTTTGGCTCCAACTCAGGAACTGAGACCGAGTTTCTCACAACACATCCAGAGCACAAATGTTCCTTTCCCTCCCCACAGTCCACCCTGATGGAGGCATCCTTACCTCCCCATGTCCCAGCACTAGAAAGAGACACTTATAGAAAAAGGTGATTCAATCTTCGGAATAAAATTGCTACAGAAATTCAAAATAGATTAGCATTACTCCTGTGAAAGTTTATTGGACCAATGCTTCGTTCAACACTAAAAGCACTGTTCTCCATAGTAGAAATAAATTTAACTTGACTAATATATTAATACTAAATTGTATATAAATCTTCAAAATGTTTTTTTAAAAATGTATTTATTGTTCCTGTTTCTTTTCTAATAAAAAGCTAATGAACACATGTTCATTTTAGAAAATACAAAAGAGCAAAAACAGCATATTTTCACGATAACACAACTTCGAAATAATTGTGATTGTCTTTCCAGGACCCTTTCCACATTATACACACAGTGGTACCTCAGTTCATGAACTTAATTCTTTCCATGATTCTGGTTGCAAACTGAATTGGACGAGAACCAAATCAAATTTCCCCATAAGGTCAAAGTTGAACCTAACCATTGAATTTGACTTGGTTCTCGTTGGAAACAGAGAGGTAGACTGTGACTATGGGGAGGGGATATGGGAAAGGAGGGAAAAAGAAGGGTGGGGAGAAAAGGGGAAGTAAAAATGATCAAGATGAACTACTTAAGTATACTATTTGTATAATACTATTTGTATTTAATGTTCACATTTTTCCCCTTTGACTGCTTATAGTACCAATATCTGTGCATACTAGTGTCAGGCACTAATTCTCATGGGAAAGAAAAGAGGTGTTTATTAATTGTATGAATAGTTGTAAATCTTTATGATAATTTAAGCCTTTTAAAATAGAAGTTATACTTCAAAACAAATAATCTGCACATTCCTTTTTTAAAATTCAGCCAATCAGAATGCTCTAAAAGATATAAAGGCTGAATCTGAATCATGTGACTGAAAAGAACCATTCTTTAATTTATGGCATTATCTTTTTAACTGTGCTGTGCATTTAAAAGAGCTGATATTTTGAAGTTGGAAAGCTTTTAGTTAGCAATACAATTAACCCCTTGCAAAAACTTCCTCACGTGGTGACGCACACCTGTAATCCCAGTGCTTGCGAGGCTGACACAGGAGGATTGCCATGAGTTTGAAGCCAGCCTGGGCTACATAGTGAGTTCGAGGCCAGCCTGAACTGCACGGCATGATCATATCTCAAAACAAAAACAAAACCAAACCAAAAAATCCTGCCTCATTGACAGAATAATCAGTAATAAAATCACAACCACTTTTTCATTTTAGTTATGCTTTATCATTTCTACCTTTCATGAATAAAAAGTCCATGGGATAAAATAATCCTCTAGAAAATGGTCCTCCCAGAGCTGTGTCTACTAGATTCAAAAATACTGTGTAAAATGTTTGCGGTTTAGAAGAGCATGTTTTGCAAACAATGGTGGTAATACTTCCTTCCTTAGCTCCTATAATTCCTTTTTTTTTAATTTTTAATTTTTTTATGAAGAACACGTATTGGTACATTGTATGCGTAATGATCACATTCATCACGGTATGTTATACCTGTACATGCTACATCTTGGTTTTCCCCCCATAAGTCTCGCTAGTTGCAAATCCTCCCTGGAGGCTCTGGGCACCTGTGCTGAGAGTGCCGGTCTGCTCGTTGTGAAGTTTTTGGAGTCCTCCATGCAGAACTCTGGTTTCTGCGGCAATTCTCCAAGTCCTAGAGAAGGTGGAGGCTGCAGGATTGGTAGGGAAGGAAGAAGACAGCTGTGGCTTGGACGTTTCTTGTCTTCTGTGATGTTTTTCTCTAAATGAGCTAATTGATTTAAAGTGCTTCCCAGAGTACCGCAAAGCAAAATGTTGCTTGCCTGTCCTGGGCCTTGCTGCTGTCTCAAACTTGTTGGGTACCTTCTGTATGCCAGGATAAATATTTAAATTCTTATATTATCTCCAACTTTAAGTACTCTGAGGTGGGGCTCTTGTTTCCTCTGTTTTACACATGAGGAAATGAAACCTTGAAGAGGACACATGATTTGTCTAAAATTATCCAGTTATTAGATAATTCCTGGATAATTCCTTTGACAGGGCTGTTTTGTGTCTGATGTCCTTTGGTAAGCTGTCTCTTGAGATACAGCCACATTAAAACAGACTGGAAATCTAGAATGGTGGTTTCTCTCAGTAACATGCAATTACTTTGATTTTTTCTAAAACTCTGTATCTCTAAAGGCATCTAATAAGCACACTGGCAGCTGGGAGGGACTGCAATTTGATCCTGAGAAGAAACTAGAAGAAAAAAACCCCTAGTGGTTTAATTTAAAAGATAGATCTCCAAAGTCCTTTACCAATGACATGAGCTGAATTATATCCTCTCCACCAAACATATTAACGTCTTAACCTACAGTACCTCAGAAAATACTGCAGAAAGTGCTAGTATTCAGAGGTGGGGCCTTTGAAGAGGCAAATAAGGTAAAATGGGGTCTCCCTAAGCCAATATGACAAAGGCCTGCATAAAAGACTTAGGACACAGACCTACACTGAAGAAACACCATGTGAAGACACAGAGGAGACAGACATCTATAAGCCAGGGGGACCCTGAAAAGGAACCGACCCTGCCCACCCCTTGGTCTTGGGTTTCTAGCCTCCAGTTGTGTGAGGAAACAAATTTCTGTGGTTGAATCTGCTCACTCTACTATAGTACTATGTTATGGCAGCCCTAAAAAATTGATACAAATGGAGTTGAACACTTACTAGTATCAAAAATTAAGAGCCTTCCTGATTCAAAATCCTTCTTCAAAAATCAAAAATATAGGGCAGAACAAGTTACAGGTCAAATCCAGTGAGAAAAAAATCTATTTATTTCAGAAATTATCTTACCATATGAAATTTTACTGCCCAAATGGAACATGACCAAGAGGATTACTGGGGCCCTTTATGTGTTAGTCATTATAGGTCGACCATATTTATGGAAGCAATGTTCAATGTGACGGTAGAGTGGAGAAGCTTTCCAAATTTATTCACACAGCCACTTGAAAGAACAATAAGACTTTGCAAAATCTCACTAAATTCACTGTAGATAGACAAATGCACAAGTGACTGGGAAATGATGGAAATGCCTGCTGTTAAAATCAGCAGAAAATATGTGCATGACTAATGGAAAAGAGACCTCAAAAGAAAGAAGAAAAAGACTGAGGAATAAATTAAGTCTTATCAAAAGGTATTCAGAGGGATTGTCTATGGCCAAAGTCCCTTTTACTTTCACTTCACTAAGTATTTTTAAAGTGTGTGCATGGTACCATGAGGAAAATTAAATTCTTCTTAATAAGTTCTGAGAAAAAAGACACAAACTCAAATGGCCATAATTTCTTGTAGGCGTTGATAAAATCTATAATGGAAGTAAAAATGTACTGTGGAATCACAGAGGACAGAGATGGTCATTCTGGCTGAGGTCACTGGAGCAGCCTTGTTGGTGGAAATGCCATTTGTATTGGGTCTGCAAGTTGACAGGTCGGATTGCAGAGGAAGAAACTTTCAAGGCAGATGGATTAAAACAAAGAAAAACAGATGTTCTTTCTTGAGTGCAAATCATGGTCAGTGAAAAAGTAGGAACCTGTCATGCTTACGGGTTGTATTGGAGGATGGACCACTGACCCTGCACTCGAAGTCAAAGGACCTGGGTTTGAAGTTTGTGTTCACCATTTCTAAGATTTATGACTTCAATCTTCCTGAGTTGTGTTCTTCGTCTGTGGAAATCTCTGTATCAGAAAGCCTGATATGCAATAAAACTTTAGTACATGTTATCTGAACCTAAATAATTCAGGCTTGACTCTATAGAAAATGGGGAGCAAATAAAAATTTTGAGTATGCAAATAAGATGACTAGAACTAGACACTTGAAAATTTATCCAGCAATACTGCATGTCGGATACATTAGAGGACGGTCACCATGCAAGAAAGCAGGCTCATCAGGAGAGTGTCAGAGCGGCACAAGTTCGAGGCAGTGAGAACCTAAACAGGGCTCAGCTGGTGGGAACGGGCAGGAGGTCATGGGTGTGGGTGCAGGTGTGGTTGGAGAGCAAACAGCACTGTGATATGCAACCTGGGACACAAAATGCTGTTCAGAAAACCAGGTTCTGAACCTGTGCTTCTTTCTTCAAGTAACGATGTTTCCTCTAAGAGCTGTCTCAATAGATTCTCTTACCACATCTTAAACACAGAGATTGAAAAAACCCTAAGTATTCCCAGAGCACTAAAGTATTTCATGGCTCTTTAAATCAATGATACTTGTTAGCTGATTAGATGAGAAAGTAATGAACATAAGGAAAACAGAGAAATTGAAAATAACATGAAATGAAAAGCTTTATATATTAGTGGGCTAGTAGATAATGTCATTACTAGCAATACAGAAGAAAGGAAAATGAACACGCTTGGGGGAGAATATGATGAATGTTATTTCTCTGCTTCATGGGCTAGCTTTCAATTAGACATATAATTATATGAGTATTCAAAAATTAGGTGTTTTAGATGAACTCATATACCACGTAAACAAGATTTGGAAACACATTTTTTTCTTTAATTTATAGATTATTTTCATTGGCGATTCCACCAACAGAGGGATCATGTACTATCTGATTGAAAGAGTGAATGAAACGCTGCAGGAATGGCAGAAAGTTCACGGCACTAAACTGTACCCCAATGTCAATGGTGGGAAGACTCTGATCAGTTACTCCTACTATCCCCAGTTCTGGATAAACTCTTCACTGAGACCGACATTTGAGAAAGCACTTGAGCATCTCTTGCAAAGGTACAATGGAACTACTATGAATGGCACAGTGCCGTGATGTACTGATGTTTTACTAGCAGTGGTAATTGCTCACTGTATATCAAATGCGCTGAAAAGCTTAGATGCCCTGTAATGTGGCTGAAAATGAGTTACAAATGACAAGGAGGTCCTGTGATCAGGAAGCCAGACATGGTTCAGTGAAATGTGAGGCCATGCATTTAAAATGTTTACCATCTGTTTTAAAGAAACATGTGTTGTTTTTCTTTCTGGATTTCAGATCACGTCCACTACAGAATACTGGCCAGACAGTATTGGTTGTTGGTGGTGTTCAGTGGCTTAATTCCAATCACCTACAAATTATTCACAAGGTTTTGAAGAGGTAAGTGCATGCAACAATGATTTTCATGAATATTCTAAATTTTGTAAAGGTATTTTTGATATGACTTTGATCCAGATTTTATTTAAAGAATAATTTTGTAACTTAAAATTAAGAACTTAATGCCTACTTTAAAATACTTCAAAACACTTTTATGTTAAATCACAACAGGATTCTCAGGATCTGATTTTAAATTTAATGCGGATGAAATATAACCACAGACACAAAACTCTATCCACAAAAATAGCCCTCATATACATCAAATCTATAAAATAACAGTTTAGTCCTATATGCCATTTATCACATTCCAAAAGAATTCTACTGTATTTGTTTATATAATTAAACATCTATAATGCAATTGAAGTTTATGACTTAGAATCTTGATTATTTCATTCAGGGAAAAGTTACTTAATATCCTAGTGATCATCAAAACTTTGGGAATTGGATTTCACTTGCCAGTGGATGGAGTACATTTCTTAACACAGGTAAGCTCATTGCTTCAAGGCTTTGAGAACTTAATGGTTCCTACATAAATCCCTGCTGTGAAATGACCCAAAAGACACGATAGAACATTCACCAACTTTCATAAAAACCAAGAGATCATTTACTTAGAGACTATGATTTCAGCTCAGTTATCATTATTCCTGGAGACAAGGAGGCCATCGCCTACAAGTAGCTTGTAAGTAATGTACTGAGCTCATAAAACAAGAAAGGAAGTGTCGACTCTGCAAAATAAAAAATGGAGGCATAGATGAGAGAGATTAAGTATCCTGTACCCCACATTCAAGGCTATATTAAAAGGCTTTTCGTTCTTCAGGTCCCAACTGAAACCACAAATCTACAAATGAAACTGTTAGTATCAATGAGTCTTTTGGGAAAGAGTGACCTTTTTGAAGATGAACGCTGTAAAAAAAAAAAAAGTCTTTCAAATTTTATCTTGTTTTGTCCTCTAATCAGATATTCATAAATGAAGATCTTGGGCCTCTGATCATTTCTTAAAGAAGATAGTAAATTTATCTTAGCCCTCATGGAAGCCTCAGAACACAAAGGAAAGCTGACATCCAGCAGTCAGAGAACCAGCTGCTCCTATGCAAGTCAGCAGAGTCCATGAACGGTCCAAGGGCTGCGTGAAATTGCAGAGTCATGGTTCAGGGGAGCACTGGCCCTTTAATATGGATAGACTTTAAGGTTTACTTTTGTGTCTGTGTTAAGCGCTCGTAGCTTTTCCCAGCATAGAAAACAGTATCTCCTGCTCCTTTCTCAAAACTTTATCTGCCTGAATGTCAAATCTTTTATGAGGTAGAAACAGGAGAATTGGTAAAAAGTGGCCAAAGTAAAAGCTCCAAGTTCAGCATTCTGGTGGCAGCAGGGTTAAGGCAATTTAAAATGAGTAAATCGTTCAACACCTGGAGTAGCTGAAGGGTTTAAAGTTGCTGGGGATCATGAGAGGGCACCTTTGGTCATTTTTACCAAACTGGTTATGAGTTGGACACTTTTTATGTTATGTGAGGAGTATCCATCAAGATTTTGATTCCTACTTGAAGACCCTGGTATCACCATTAGATTATGCTTCTTTTGATCGCAGCTCCTCAAAGCACCAGGAGCACTTTTTGCCCTATTCATATTTAAGATACTAATTCACAGTCCACTCATCTCAGTGAATACTTCTTTGGCACTTGATATGTGCTAGACCTGTAATAAAGATTCTGCCCACTACCAGAGCTTTGCTGGTGCTCCTCACTCTTTTCAAATGAAGACAAAAGGAGAGGAGAGAGGGAGGAACAAAACATGGACAGAGAAACTGATCACAGCAAGCGAAAGCAGAACGTAATTCCTCATCACATGCTCACATGGCCATTTAAGAATGACCTCTGCCCTCCTCTATAGATTTATTTTATATCCCTTGCTATAAAAGCTCATATGCACATAGGTGCACACACATAAGACCACTGAGTTCAGCCAAGCTGAGCAATTTCACTTCTCAAGCTTTCCATGCTCACAGTTACCACAAGGCCTTTGCGATCACTGTTCCCTCAGCTTGGAACCAACTGTCCTAACTTTCACCTGTGCAGATTCCAGGCACCCTGCATGTTTTAATTTAAGTGCTCTTTCCTCTGGGAGGACTTTCTAGATAACACTAGAAGAGTTTGGTCCCTCCTTCCATGGGCTCCTATAATAGTGCCTATGTCATCCTGTCACTTAACACATGCAATCCTTGGTTGTCCATGTATCCTGTAATCTGTGACAGCAAAGATGTGGGGATGAGTGTGTGGTTTGCATGGCTCACTCTGGGGTCCCAAATGCCAAAAAATTCTCGCCATGTATTAGACCCTTCAAAAATACCTGGTGTACAAATGAATGAGTGATTTGTTTCTATGCCTTGGATGCTCCAGGATCACCCCTTTTTGTCTGAGACATCCATTCCCCTGTTCTACTGGTGACTTACACTTGAATCACGGCAGAAATTTTCTTTTGCTACAGAGACCCAAATTACACATGCCTGTGTGCTAACATTTAGCACTTTTCCTTCCTGGGGAACCCCTCGGGAAGGGCCATCCCAACTCTAGACTCTAGGTGGACTTAGAGCCTCTGTTTCTAGTGTATTAGAAATCAACTTCTCCCTCTTGCACAGTTCTAGCTTTGGTCCTGCATGCCCTTTGATCCCAAGAACACTGCTCTTTTAGCCCCTTGCATCCAAATTTCTGTTTCCCATATACTGATTTTTCTCTAGAAAATTTTCTCTAGAAACTACTTAAAGTTCTACATATGTTCCATAACTAGGTACATTAAAGTTGAGAAAATACTTGTAATTTCAAAAGAAGAAGCCTACACACAGCGTTGAGTATACCAGATTTCACTTTTCATATGCTTCTGGAGGCCCAGAGCAAATTTGCCTGTCTTTTTTCCTCCAAATTTCTTCTTCTGAGGTTTTTTTTTATTCACTACCATTATTTTGAGGAAAATACTCTTCTTTGAATGTCGTGTAAGAATAAGAATGCAAGCACAGTGGTGAAGACAGAAAATTGTATTTATATTGCTTCTTTTAACTCTACAGTTGAATTAACAAATGTAAGTCATTTTTTACTTCTTTACCTGAAAGACGAAAAGTCCGATTTGCCCTTTAGAAAGGGAAAAGGGGGTACAATTTCTTCCCTGTGTTAGTTTGGCTTCTCCAAAATCAACAGCAAGACAGGATTGGCCCCACGAGGGACCGTGCCGGTGGCGGTGGGGGGACTGGGAGGGGTTGCGGGAAGCATTTCAGACCACAGCACCCAGCGCATATCACTCAGGCCTGTAGCACAGCTCTTTTGTCCACCTAGTGTGTGTTAGGAACTGTGTTTGACTCTAATGTGTTTGAGACAAAAGGAGAAGAATGATGAATTGGCTAGGAAGAGTCTCAGATTGCTGGTAATTTCCGAGAAACTCTCCAGCAGGCCGTGAAGTCCTAAAGCTAGAGTAGTTAGTGGAGTGTCCCCTCTGTCTTAGTCACTTTCTTTGTCACTGGGACAAGATACCCAATACCCACAACTTGAAGGAGAAAAGGTTTATTTTGCCTAATGTCGAAGGTCTCAATCTGTAGTGAGCTAGCTCCAAGGCAGGAAGGTCTGGTGGCAGGGACTGCTGTGGGGAGGAGGGCTGCTCATGCCAGGGCAGCCAGGAAGCAGAGAAATCAGGGAAGAGTCAGGGAGGAACGTACACCCTTCCTGGTCACAAACCCCGTGACCTGCCTCTTCAGACCAGGCCCCACCTCCCAACAGCACAGTTAGTTGTGAACTCATTTGGGGATTAAACCACGGCTGAGTACAACACCTTCATGATTCAGTCACCTTCCAAAAGCTCTTCCTCTGAGCATAAGGCTTTGGGGGCATGTTCCAGATCCATTCCACAGCATCTTCCCCTTAGCCAGAGTGCACGGGAACTAGAACTCCAGCTGTACTCCGTCCACTCCCAGGACAAGGCTGGGATGGAGGGAAGAGTGTGAGCCAAAGTGCGGCAGCTGGAGCCTTCGCCTCATTCTGCTGCTCCCCAAAGCGCCCTCTTCTCTTAGCGAGCCCTGCTCAACCTGCTCAGGACAGAGCTTCTCCTTCCCTCAGCTCAGACCTGGCATATTTTCCTGTAATAAAGGATTTCCTGGCTCTTTATACATCTGCTCCTCTTACTAGAAAGCACTGTCTCAAGAGCAGGTACTACTCTTTATTTATCCTTCTGTTACTGTCCCTCAGCAAGAAACTAGGCACAAAGCAGTTTCCAGTTTATACTCAAGTGAGTATATGAATGAGATACAAATAGATGGAGCTAACAATTGCGATTCTCAAATGTTAGTTTTCAAATTGAGAATTTCAGATCTTTATGGTAGACAATAAGTTTAATTTCTTTTTATGATAAGGAGAGTTCAGAACTGTCTCTGTGGATATTTATGTGTGTCTGTTTTGTATATACTCATAAATAGTATATTTTTGGACATGGATCTTTCATTTTCCATTTATACCTTTAGGTACTTTTTAAAAAATTAATTTTTAGTGTTACACTGATGTTTTGACTTTCTAAAAAGTTAAAATATTTCTAGCACATTCAAGTGTAATTCTTCATTTCACATTATGCCCAATCTCTTTAAAAAGGTAATATTTACGTGATTTCTGATTGAGTTATTACTTCATAAAATAATCCTCTTAAAAACTCTAAATCTTCTGCTTTGTAATACAGAGTGAAGTTCAAAATTTATGGAAAGAAAATTCAATTATTCTGGATACTGCAAAAAAATATGGCTATGAAGTAGTTGACACATTCAGTATAACAATGGGACGATACAAAGAGTTTC